>JARJHM010000716.1:0-163483 GCA_033356055.1 Carex pumila
CTAATTTATATAGACAAATTTCTATTAATAGAAAACAATAATATATATATGCTTAAATAAATAGGAATTGTTTTTGAAACAATCAATCAATAATAATATAAAAAATAATCATTCATCTATAATATAAGTTTAATTACAACAATCATTTATCACATATAACTATTCTCATTCTTTTGACATGTTCGTAAAATATTTTTGGTGGTAATCCTTTCGTTAAAGGATCAGCTATCATAATCTCTGTGCTTATATGCTGTATTGTTATTGTTTTTTTTGCCTGTACTTCTTCTTTCAGAATTATCATGTGCTTGGCACCTTTGGAGTACTTGTCGTTTTTGCTGAAGAAGACTGCTGCAGAATTATCACAATAAATTTTTAGTTGCTTGGCAGTACTGTTGACAATTCCAAGTCCCGAAATAAAGTTCCGCAGCCATAGTCCTTGTACCATGGCTTCAAAACATGCCACGAACTCGGCTTCCATAGTGGATGCAGGGATTACCGTCTGCTTTGCACTTTTCCATGAGATTGCTCCATCGACTAGAAGATACACATCCGCAAGTGGATTTTTGTATATTGCAACACCCGGCATAGTCTGAATCTGAATAACCAACTGTCTATAAGTAGTTTGATCTCCTACATGTCAACATGTGATCTTTAGTACCTTGAAGATATCGTAAAATTTTCTTTTTCTGCCTGCCAATGTTCTATTCCAGGATTGATTTGATAACGTTCAAGCATTCCTACAACAAAACTGATATCTAGTCTTGTACAAGTCTGTGCATACATTAAACTATCCACAATGGAAGTTGATAAGCATAAATTATATACACAATCGATCTAGATTTTATCCTAAAACAACCTTAAATATCTTGTATTTTTAATATAAAGTGATTTAAATACACCTAGAATCAAGTTACTTCGGTTGTTTGGCTTTTCATTGCAGAAAATGATGAAAAATGGTGAAAATATCCCTCAGTGCGGATCAATCTACCCGCAGTGCGGATTAGTCAAGCCGCACTGAGTACTTAGCCGCATTTCCAACATCCAAGCATTGCACAGGAAAAAGTCCGAGCGTAGTGCGGATTGATATCAACCCACAGTACGGATTAGTCAAGCCGCACTCAACACTTAGCCGATTTCAGAGACTTCAGAGAAGTAGTTTTAACCCGCAGTGCGGGTCAGTAATCCGCACTGCAATCTGCATTCAACTAATTCACAGGAGCTAAATAAGGAAACTTGGAGCCAGTGCGGATTAAACAACCTGCACTGCGGATTGGGTAAGCCGCACTAGACCCGCAGAAAGCCAAAAATTGCACGGTTTTGACAGTTTTTCTATTTTTGGCAACTCATGGACGTGTATTGCAGTTAAATGTGGACAGGGAATCCTGGGAAACAATCCAAATATAGCGCCCACTAACTCCACTTTCTAGGCTCTGAATTGGACATGATCCTTGGCTATAAAAGAGGGGGTTCAGTCTCCATTCATCATCCCGGATTCTTTCATTCTCTCTCTACACACACACACAATTCTTAGCAATAAATTCTGGAGAAAAGGAAAGCTTTCAGCCATGGAGAAGAAGGGTTTCCTGAGCAAGAAGTCGGCAAGATAGAGGTTTTTGATTTGTCAAAGGGTGTAATTACTTTCTTTATTTCATTTCTTCTTACTTTGCCAATTTTTGTAATGGATCTCTCCATGAGGGAGTAGTTCTCTCTCTAGGGGTTTAGGTCAATGCATGAACTTGTTTAATTTTATTTTATTCGGTTATTTGTTTTTATTATGAATGTTTTATGGGATTTAATGTTAATTTCTGTGATTTAATCATTTGTGTTAATCACATAGTTAGTACTTGAATTGTAGTATCCCGTTTTGGATTCTAAAGAACCCAAAATTGACTGTGATCAATAAGATAGTACCAAATTATGAATGCAAATACCCTAGGTTTAGATTAAGATTGTAACCAATTTAATCTAAGCCGGAACTATAGAAATTAAGGTTAGGAATTTGGTGAAGAACCTAATCGAGAAGTCAAACCCTAATTAGGACATCTCACTTTGAATCGAGTATTGGTATGATGGACTTAATTGCGAAGTACCAATATTTGAGGAGAAGAGAAACTACAAGCGCTCAATGGGTCTAGGTAGTTAGGGTGAGGAACCTAATCGAGAAGTCTGAATTACCTAGGCACGTTGTTAATTTACGAAAGTAACCCTTAATAACATATTAGGTTAGAAACCTCGTCAAATCATACATGAATTCAAACAAATACCCAATTAATAGAGTTAGCAAGGGATTGTAGACTGAATACCCCTAGATCTTCTCATCATAAAAGCAAACCAATTCCTTTCTTTTACTTTCATTTACTTCTATTGTTTTAAACTCTCTATTCGGGTATTGAACCCAAATCTAGGAATTGTTAGAACAAGCCCCCCAATTTACTTTTATTGCACTTTACTTTATTTTATTTTTCTGAAATTTATTACTAAAGTTTAAACTAAGTTTTTATCCTACTCCCTGTGGATCGATACCTCAAATACTACTTTGATAGAATTGTGCACTTGCTATTTAACTCAAACGTGTGTTAAAGGTTTAAAAAGTACATCATTGTACTGAAACTTTGCACCATACCTTTTGGACGCATCAGAAGTATAAGGAATATTATTCATTTCTTCATTTTCCAATTCGTTTTTAGGATATTGATATAAACCAAATTTATCCCCTTTCTGAATTGGTACCTTACCAGCTGAACATTTCTCCATCTTAAATCTCTCGATAATCTTGTTAATATATGTTTTCTGAGACAAACCTAACAAACCTTGTGATCGATCACGAAATATTTCTATTCCTATCACATAGTTCGCCTCACCCATATCTTTCATTTCGAAATTCTTTGAGACAAAAATTCTTGGTGCTTTGCATCATACCAAGATCGTTAGTCGCAAGTAAAATGTCATCAACATATAGAACTAGAAACATTATCTTACCCCCACTGACCTTCAAGTATATACAACGATCAATAATGTTTTCCTTAAAACCAAAAAAAGTAATTACATTATTGAACTTGAGATACCATTGTCCTGATGCTTGTTTCAACCCATATATCGACCTTTTCAATTTGCAAACCTTTCCCCCAATTGAAAAGCCCTTGTGCTAATCCATGTAGACTTCCTTTTCGAGTTCTCCGTTCAGAAAAGTAATTTTGACATCCATTTGGTATAACTCAAGATCGTAATTAGCCACTAAAGCCATGATAATATGCAAAGAATCTTTCTTAGAGACGGCTGGAAATGTCTCTTTATAATCAATGTCATCTTTCTGAGTGAAACCTTTACCAATCTAGCTTTATATCGTTCAATTTTGCCTGTTGAGTCACATGTGATCTTAAAGATCCATTTACATCCAACTCACTTTGAATCGTGAGGCAATTTGACGAGATCCCAGACTTGATTTTGTTTCATTGATTTTAACTCGTCTTTCATGGCATCAATCCATTTATCAGATTCTTCATATTTCAATAGCTTTATTGTATGAAACCGGATCATCAATTGCATAATCAATTTCAGATACTTGTAGATAAACCAAATAATCGTCAGATATAGCCGATCTCCGTTCACGGGTAGACCTTCTTAATGGTATATCATTTGGTACAACTACAACATCAACAACGATGTTATCAATCGAAATGACCTTAGTAGCAGTTGGTTGTTCTCGAACAGTCGGATGAACTACTTTTGAAATAATAGTCGGAACAACTACTTTCGAAACAACAAACAAAGGAATAGTAACTTGTTCTGTAATTTCTTGAAGATCATAATTACATTGATCAGAACTTATTGCACTGACTTTAGTATTCTCAATGAAATGGGCATTTTCGAATTCAATAATTCTCGTGCTATGATTCGGACAGTAAAATTTGAAACCTTTGGATTTCTCTGGATATCCAATAAAGAATCCGCTAATAGTTCTGAAATCCAATTTATTTTCGTGTGGGTTATACAAACGTACCTCCACAGGGCAACCCCATACATGTATATGACGCAAACTAGGATTCCTTTCCGTCCACAGTTCGAAAGGAGTCCTTTCTACTGCCATACTTGGAACCCGATTTAGTAAATATATGGTAGTCTTAAGTGCATACATCCACAAAGATTTAGGCATAGTTGAGTGACTGAGCATATTTCGAAACATGTCCATAAGTGTTATATTACGACGTTCAGCAACACCATTTTGTTGTGGTGTGCTGGGCATAATGTATTGCGCACGTATACCACACTTTTCTAAGAATTTAGCAAAGGGTCTAGGACTTTGTCCTGATTCGTCATATCTACCATAAAATTCCCCACCGCGATCAAATCAAATGATTTTCACTTGTTTTTCTAACTGTCTTTCAACCTCATTTATAAACACCTCAAGTGCATCAATAGATTGTGAGTTCTCATTTAGAAAATAAACAAATCCATAACGTGAAAAATCATCGATGAAGGTGATGAAATACTTTTCTTTATTAAAGGAGGGAACGTCAAATGGTCCACAAATATTCGCGTAAATTATTTCTAGAAGTTGAGAGCTACGAGTGGCACCTTTCTTACTATGTTTCGCCTATTTGCCTTTTATACAGTCGATACATACACCTAAGTCAGTAAAATCCAAGTTTGGAAGAATTTCGGACTTCACTAAATGTTGCATTCTTTCTCTGGATATATGACCCAATCTTTTGTGCCACAAGTACACTGACTTTTCATCATTCATATTTCTTTTTATTCTAATAGTATTGTTTACGATAATAAGAGATTCAACATAAGAATTATCTAGCTCTAATTTATATAATCCATCAATCAAATTGCCACAACCAATCATGCAATTATTTTTATATAAACTAAAGCATTTACATCCAAATTTAAATACATAGCCACAATCATCCAACTTAGATACAGATAATAAGTTGCGAGAAAACAATGGTACATATAATGTATCATACAAATCGACAATATTGTCAGAACCTAATATAAGTCAGTATGTATCGACACCTTCCACTGGCACCTTGTCTTTATTGCCCATAATTACATATCTTTCACTTTGTCGACTTTGGCTTGTGGTTTCGATCGTAAGAAATCCCTGTAAATTGTTTAAAATATGAGTTGTAGAGCCCGAGTCAATCCACCAAGTATTATTAGGAACATCAATAAAATTTGATTCAAAAGTAACAAAAGTATGAGTCATACCTTTTTTTTCGAACCAAATCTTCTTTTTCAGACAATCCTTTTGAAAGTAACCCATTTTCCGACAAAAATGGCACCTTTGCTTGTTCCCTTCTTTCTTGAAGCTTGCATTAGAAGACACCTGAAAGGCTTTCCCCTTTTTCTTGGTCTTAGCTTTCCCTAGTTTAGCATTAGAACTCGACCCAGCTTCTAGGTTTAAAAAATGAACAGTGTTAGGTTTCATTTCCTTAAGCATTGCCTCTTCTTGAACAAGTTTAGTAGTCAATTCATTTATGTTCCATTTTTTTTCTTGAGCATTATAATTAATTTGGAACGGACTATAAACATCATTCGGCAGAGAGTTCAAAATAAATTGAACTAGAAACCCTTCGTCAACTGTCATTCCCATACTCTTAAGTTTTGCGGAGAGAGATGTCATTTCTACGATATGTGCATGCATAGTGCGACTACCATAATATTTCATGGTGGTAAGTTTTGCCATAAGCGCACCGGCAAGCGACTTATCGGTTGTTTGTGAGCGTGCCTTGACGTTTGCTAGAAACTCTTGAGCGTTATCCGTGTCCGGAAGAGCAACCTTAATGTTTCCATCAACCATCATTCGCAAAAACATAAGGCATAACCTGTTAGAACGTTTCCAGTCTGCCATAAAGACCTTATCTTCCTCACTGCTTTCATCAGTTATGGCATTGGGTTTATCAAGTAATAATGCTATGTCCCAGTCCTATGGACCTAAGTGAAATTGGACTTGTTCATTCCATTCAGCAAAGATAAGACCATTAAAGACTGTCACAGATGATGCATGCGATTGCATCGATACTGGTACATTAACTGTAATTTTTAAAAGAAAAAAAGATAAGAAGATAAAAATTAAAAACATAAAAAGATAAGAAGATCAAATTAAAACATAAGAAGAAAAAAAAAATCATAAGAGAAGAGACATAATGCAATAATTTATAATTTCAGATTTTGGAGCAATAACTTAATTAATATATCCTAATTATCCTTTGGAATTTATTAAGATATATTAAACATGATACTTTACTAGCAAATACATTAATATGACAATTTTATTGTTTCAATACATGTTGTTGTCTTTGGGTAACCAACAATTGAGGAATAACGTAAATTATCAACTTAAGTTGTGTAAATTATGAGAATGTAATCAACCTTTGGGCAATTCAAAAATTCTCATAATCTACTAATTAATTAAATCATTAAATTTAGTATATGACAGATTTTAATATCATATAATCTTAATAAATGATCAATTAATTTTAATCTACAGTTTATAGAAAATATCATACTTTGATTTCTTTAGGGTAATGACACTTTGGTGTCTAGCAATACCGTCATAATTCAAAGTTACTGCAAATTTCAATCACAAATCATTTAAAAGAAAATAATAATAAATTCATAAAACAAGTAACTTATTCGGGAGATTATGAATTCCAAAACCAAAAGCTCTGATACCACATTGATATCTCCATATTATATATAAATTACGACCCTAATTTACACTGAAACCTGTGCTTTAAAGCCTATAAATGTGGATTTTTTACTTTAAAATGTGGTACTGCTATGCTTTGTTTGGTATTTTGTAGGAAAAAAAAATGGTGAAAAACTGGATTTGACTACTTTTCATACGGTTCGTATGACATCCTGTACGGGCCGTACAAGATATGCCCAACCACATAGAAGGTTCCACAACAGAGGCATAAAGTCTCCAAGACAAAGCACATGCATACGGCCCGTACACAGACTCATACGGGCCGTATGACGCTAATTTGGAAAATCTAGCTGGAATATGAAATTAGCATAATTTAAGGAGGCCGAAAAGGAAGCCTCTGGGCGCGTAATCTGAGGCATTAAATGAAATATTCCACACCAAAAAAGGGGATTTTGTTCATTGAATCTGGACAACTTTGGGTGGAGGCAAAATAAGAGGAGGAAAAGAGAAAGAGAGGTGAAAAACGCGAGTTTGCAACGGATCTTCGAATTTTTCACTGTTTTATCATGAACTCTTTCATTTCCTATTATTTGTGTTATCTTATGAACATGAGTAGCTAATTTACTTTGTTTCTAGGGGTAAGATGTAGTTTCTAGTTTGGCTTTGTTTGCATGCTACTTGGATTTTGTGTTGAACGCTTTGTTTTTACCTTGTTGTGTAGTATTTCGATTGCTTTATTTGTGCTTTCTTGAATTGATTAGTCATCCCGTTAGATGAATGTGCACATCTAAGTGTTAGGAGCCAAGTCTATGACATTTAATCCAACCGAATAAAGTATATGAAGTAGGGTGAAACCAAGGAGTACTCGAAAGGTGAAACTTTCCTTGAGGCGAAAGTCTTTGGATACTTTTAGTAAACCTACAAGTAACTTAGATAAATTAGGCCAAAATGCGAAAGTTGAGGTTTAATGCATCTAAGAGGGAAATATTTGACTCCGGTAATCGGGTACTTGGCCAAAATGCGAAAGTTGAGATTAGGTATCTAGATCTGGTTGATTGAAACCCTAAACACTTGTATCAACACAGAAAACAGTAGCTGCAACATCAACTCGGGATCCCATACGGATCGTACGGGAATCCGTACGGGCCATATGCCTCGGGGCTGAACAGAAATGAAATCTGAACCTTGGAAATGCCTTTTTTTTATCAACTGAAAACAACTTTAATTCTCTTTATTGTCTTTTAAACTTGTCATAAATCAGTAGAATTGTTAGAATTAAACCAAACTAATTTTTCTCACTTCTAGAATCTTAAGTGATTTTATGATAAGTCTAGTCGTTTTCTTCCGTCCCTGTGGATCGATACCTGAGCATACTCATCAATAGGATAGTACACTTGCTATCTAATTAGACAGAGTATAACAAAGGTTTAAAAGGTATAGCTTGCTATACTGAAACTTTGTAGCATATATTCTGTGTGAACAAGTTTTTGGCGCCGTTGCCGGGGAACAGCAACGAAAATTCTAGACTTTTTCTTATTTTTGCTTGATTCTAGATTTTAATTTTTAATTTTTCTTTTTCCATCTTTACAGGAACATACTGGAAGAGTTATAGCTCAAGAACCATTACCAGCTCAGAAGCAAGGGGCAATCTTCCAACACATTCGTTCCAGCACCAACACATCTGTCACCTCTCCGTACAGCCCGTACGAGATTCATACAGACCTTACAAGCCGACAACAGAGGCCAGACAGACCCAGAACAAGGCGAAATGAATAACGGTGAAGTTGATTCACCCATCAATGATCAACCCATCGAGGATCAATTCTTTGATGATAAAGAAGCAGACTATGCGCCAAGAACGTTGTGAGAGTTCAATGTCTCGAGAGATGAAGATGTTAGAGGAACAATCTGATTGCCAAGGGTTGCCGACAACCAACCCAACTTCAATCCGGGAGTTGTCAACATCGTTCAGCAAAACACATTCCATGGCATGGATCATGAGGATCCGCATGCCCATGTTCAAACTTTCCTTGAGTGTTGTGCCACCATTAAAATCAATGGCGCAACAGCTGATATCATTAGATTTGCTTTATTTTCTTTTACTCTTAGGGATAAAGCCAAGAAATAATTAGGATCATTACTAAGGGATTCAATTATCACTTGGAGGGAATTGACCAAACTGTTTTTGACCAAATTTTTCTTTCATAAAAGAACTACCAATGTTAGGGCAACAAATAAAATCTGCAAGTAATGGAGGCGAAACAGAGAAAGAAAAGGTAGTACAATTGACTAAAAAAAAGTCTTAGGATTGTTGGTTAATGGTTATTCAAATATTGAGAATTTGATTCCCCTTACAATTTTGTAGATTCTGCAAAAAAAAAAAAAAAAAAAATTTAAAAATTAGGCGAAACGGCTTGTATTGTCCCGGGTCTCACAGTCAGGATGCTATCTTGTTAGACTAGAGATGGTTTTTTGATACCAACCTAGAACCACTTTGTTATTATTGTTAGCCTTCCACAAGAAACAGAGAAGAAGAAGAAAACAAACGAGAAGAAGCAGAAAATTGCTCAGGCATAATTGGCTCCAGTCCTAGTGATACTGTCTCCTCCCATAGACAGCCCTCTCGAGTGGATGCAGATGCTCGGAAGAAGATTCTGGCAGAGATAAGACCGAGGTGTGCACTGAACATCGCATCCATCTTCGCCAATTTAGCAGCCGGTGGAATTGGCTCCTCCATCCTTGCAATTGGCCAATGAGTTCTTCCTGAGAATGATTATTTCTTCTTAATGAAGACTTTTGCTGTCCTAGTGATACTGTGTTGCCCTCCCGAATTACTGAATTACCGAATTTTCCATTTGCTGGCTTCGGAGCCATACTTGCTGCTATAGATACATTAAGAATGATTTCAAGTTGTGATTAATATCATATCTAGCTTGCTATCTTACTTGACATACTCATTTCACTGAGACGGACAATTAAACAAAATGGCATTTTTTTATTTTTAACATGAATAATTTAATTATCGTAACTTTACATGAAATAAACGGACTGGAAGGTCAACAAAATAAAACTTGATATGTTTTTCTGAAAAGTATATTGTAGTACATGTCCTATATATATAATTACAAAACTTGCAATGAGGAAATAATTCAATAAATTAGGTCAAAATAAAACGAGGTTTTGAAAAAATAGAGTACTCAACAGCTACACCACATCACAAGCTCGTCAGATCTAGAGGGACATGGTTCGTTTTTTCTGAAGGCACTGGTACATTTTAAACCCGTTTTTAATTGCACAACGGAAATGGACCACAACACGAATTGCCTGAAATGGAGGTGTACCAGGGAGGAAACATTCTCAATGGCATCTGCATACCAAATGCTACACTAGAAGGGAGTGCGGTGCCAATACCAAAAACAGTTGTGGCAATTGAAAATACCAATGAAGGTTAAAATCTTTGTATGGTTACTTTTAAATGACAAACTGTTAACGAGAGAGATACTCACAAGAAGAGGCTGTGTGGTCCACATTGAATGTGTCATGTGTGCAACAGACCACCTTTTTTGGCATATATGCCAATTTACTAAAGGGTTCTGGAGGGAGCTGCTTGCATCAGTTAACATAACGGTCCCAACTAACACAACATCCATTGGGGATGCCTGGTGGGAACACAGGAAGGCATTACATGGAGAGAAACAGACGGATCTTCTCACAGGAGAGTAAACAAGTGCATATGTTAATTAATGAAGTCAACATACAAGCAATCACATGGAGAGGCAATTGTTAGTAAGGTGACACACAGGGGTAAAGGAGACTAGTGATCATGCTCAACACTTTCCATGTTTTTATCCATTATGTGTAACATTTAATATAATTATAGGGGAGTAGAAGAGCAAGTGTGTAAAAAGGGCCCTAAGGGGCGTGTAAATACTTTTTTATCTTAATATATTGTCAGCAGGCTTCTGGCCATCTGATTTTTATTGGACAAGTTAGCGGTATAGAAAGAATAAGCTGCATTCCATTTGTATTTACAATGCAGGTTCTAACAAGAATGTTGATGCCTTTGTAATACTGATCCAAATTATGGAAAAAGGAGTTTATACAAATCAAATCAATAAAATATGATTACACAAATTTTGAGTCTCCAACTATAAAATATACAATCATTCTTCATTCATCAAAAATATAAAATATACAATCATTCATAAAAAAAAATATAATACACAATAAAAAATTATGCTTCAATGAAAAATGCCGAAGCAACGTTATGCCGAGGACTTGGTTTTAAAAAAAAAATAATAAATAAAGGAACTCAACAATTGGAAAACGCTGAAACATCATTCAATAGAAAAATAAAAATTGTAAAGATTGACTGGTAAACTCTCATCAAACGAAGCTTTAAGCCCATTTGGCAAGCAGAGACATTAAACCTGCACCCAGAAGCAAGAAAATGTTTATTAGTAATTTTAACTTGCTGCTGTTTTGCACACGCGGATTCATGAAGTCCTGAGCAAGAAGATCAACAAGTGACATGTATATCAGAATTCCTGCTGATACAGAGTCCAAAAGCCCTTCAACAATCAATGCAGTGTGACTGTTTTCATTGTAGCTGGATGTTATGCCAATACCTACGACAATTCCCACTGGAGTTGTCAGTGAAAAAAAGATTGACATTATAACCACCGATTTCAAACGAAATTTTGCCTGCAATTGTTGAAGTAAAGATTTATGTTATTTAGCTATATGCTTAAAAAGTACATAATATATGTGTACATGATTTCATGAAAATTTAATTTGATTTAAATGTAACATTAGAAACACTAATAATTATATTATGCTGATTTCATCGTCTCAAAACTATGGGACTCGGGGACTATACATGGCATGTCATCATATACTAGTTTTGCATACATTGGGGAAAAAAAATATCAATATCTGCTATTAGAAAATAATATATAGTTAGTCAAAATTTACCTGAGCAATGCAGGATCCAAGACCAAGACCCTCAAAGAACTGGTGAAATGTTAAAGCAGCAATAAGGGGCCTTATGGTAGATGGTGTCTCTGATGCACCCACAGACATTCCAATAATCACTGAATGAACTATAATTCCCAGTTCCAATACCTTCATTTAATTCAGGAATCACAAAAAAAGTAAACTTTAGTTGCATAATTCAAAATTTTCTATTATTCACGGTGCAAGTTATATTGATGATAACAATCATCTTGATTCTAACCTTTGATATGACACGGTTACGAATGAGTTTACTATCTCCATCACCATTGGTTGCAGCGTCAACCATCATGGCTGCACCATGAGCATGCCCGTGCGAAGCGTGATCTACATGCCCCCGCTCTGCCTCAACAGGTGCCTCTAAATCGTTGACTGCAGATGCCGCCTTCTTAAAGTGTAGCCTGCTGAAATATCCAGTTGCGATAGTGTCCATCATTAGTGTACCTATCAATCGTTTGTTAGATTATTATTTTTGTTTTAAATGCATGTGTTAGATCATAATTTATCATAAAAATTTGGGACTACAACAGTTTGCTCAAATGATGGGGAACTATAACAGTTTGCTTAAATGATGGCATAACACAAAAGGAGAAGAAAAGTAACCAGCAGTGTGATAAATTATCTCTATGCATCGATGATCTCCGTAGACAGAGATATAAACACAGCACAAGTTAAAAAGCAATTAATATTAAGAACTCTTTTAATGTTTATTTGTTGAATATTGAATATTTAAAAGAAAAACATACATACAATAATCTGTATTATAAAGCTGCTGCATGATATAGGTGAATTCAATGTCATGGACCAACGAGATAATAGCTCTTCTGGCTTGAATTTTTTATTTTTTTTACTTTTGATATAGATCAAAAGGGTTTTACTGTGGTGTTTCTTTTCTAGCAAATATTACATACTAATTAATAACAATTAAATGCAATATTAACTACAGAACTCAATTTTCCATATGACATGGATTTGTTTCTTAAGGGGACCTTAATAAACCGTCCATTTCAGGTCCCTTTTTCAAAAATCATATCATATATCAATTCCATTAAAACTACAGTTTCATTTTTTTTTTCCCAAAATTTTCTTTTCTGAAGTATTACTTTATATACCTTGACTTCAAGAATAAGAATAAATCTAGCTATTCTTGAGTTGTGTTTTACCATAAAACCCCAGTTTAAATTTTTAAGTGGTCCCCTTTATATTTAACAACAATAGCATATAGTATTTCTTAGTTTAAATCCATTTATTTTATGGTCATGTTTCAATACACTACAAAATGACTTAGATGATTCATATTTATTTCATGGGACTGTTATAATTTAGTTAGAAATTTTACGGTTAGAGATAGTAAATTCACTTTGTATGAAATATATCTGCACATATGGTTTAGAAAGTTTTAATCAACAAAATCTATGAATGACAAGTAGGATAAGCCCCACGTTAATTATAAGTGGATTCTTTTCATTTAATATAAGAATATTATATCGAAAGGGAGAAACAAGAAACAAAATTAATCAAAAGTTTATATCAATAAGTCAGCTTCCTATGTCATTATTATTTGAGGATACATATATTATATATTGCAACTTACCTATTGCAGCAATCATGGCTCCGAAGCCAGCAAACGGAAAATTCTGCCATGGTGATTCGGGAAGACATGGCGATGTCAACTTTTCAATAGCATCTGGAAGGATGTGAATAAAGCCGGTGGCAAGAATGACGCCAGCAGCGAAAGCCTTGATTAAGAAAAAATAGTCTTTGTCAGGACTGATAGCAGGAACCCACCGGCCGAGTGCAGGGATTGAGCAGCCTATTGTACTGGCCGCTAAAATGGCGAAGATAGCCACTATGTGCAGCTTGCGCGCCTCTGTCTTGTCTATGTCGGAATCCTCTTCTGAGCATTCGCATTCGCTCGAGCGAGCCATCAATGGGAAGAGAGACAGTGTTACTAGAAGTATGAGCAATGTTACACTTGAGCAACATAGTTTTGTCATTGTCTCTCTCTCTCTTTTTCTTCTATATGTTTCTTAGGATTAATTTGAATTGTTCTATTGGAGAATGTAATGTTCTGTTAAATGACAAATGCTAGTGCTCTCAACCAACCAAATTGAATTTGGGTGGATATTAAAGGGGGCGTCTCTAGTCTAACAAGTTAGAAAGACGAGCATCTTGTTTGATATTAAAAAATGGATTTGACTTTTGTTTTTATTATGAAATCAGGATTGCATTTAGACAAAGTCAATATGTCGAAATATGTCGCAAGAAATTGTCATGACAGTAAAATTATTAGGTTGACTAGTACTGTTAATATTTTTCTCCATCATCTTAAATATTTATTTAACTTTGTTTGCAATAGATTGTTTATTGTGTGAAATATTTATTTTACCAACGTTGGTAAAATATGCCCATCACCCGAATAGAAAATCCATTGGATCCTATATCAGGATTCGAACCCAATAGATTCAATGATTTAAAAAAAAATCAAATGATCAAAATTTGATCCAATTAAATTTAACATGAGGTGATCTGAAACATGAAAGATCTAATTTTTAAATATTCTCAAGTAATTGACACAAGCTTCATGACTCTACAAGGTAAACCTATTTAGTCAACAGAGACATACGAGATGCATTTGCGTAAAATGCAATTGCCATTAATTATATAAAATTTATTAACAACAAAAAAGTAATAGGGATAATGTTGAAAATACATATATAAAAATATGAGAAGAGTTCTAATGCCTCCATTTTTTGTCTTCATCATACCTCTATTTTCAAAAACTTTAATAATTCAAAATTTAATACTTAAAATGTCAAAATAAAATCATTGGATATAATCTACATCATTTTATCTATGCACGTGTATAAAGTTATGATATTTCAACTTTGTTATGTTTGTAATCAAGAGCTTTTATAAATGAACTGATGTGGATAAATTCTAGATGTTCATTTTTCAATTTATTGATTCACATAAAAATAAAATTTGAAATGTAATATTTTTTATGAGCACATGGTAAAAATCACATAGATCACATCTAACAGTTTTTTTTTTATTTATATTTTAAATTTTGAGTTAGTAATGTTTTAAAAATAAAAATATGATAAAGACACAAATTAAATATAAAGACATTTCAACCCTATGTATACTTCCATTCTAATTATATCATGCATCTGGACATCTCCAATCTGAAAGTCGTCGCAAAACAATTAGATTAAGATAGATTTTCTAACAATAAAAAAATATATTAAGGTGTCACAAGGATGTCGACACTAACAAACTATATGATTATTATTATTTCTGTAAGTACAAATTCGGAGGCGTAGAGCAAATTAATTAATCACACGTACGTTTCATAGCATTCGGATAGCTTTATTTTAATTAACAATTAATAAACTAAGATAATTAACTCTTATCTCTAGAAATAAATATATCAGTAACATGAAGATATTTTCCCTTTGACAGATAAATATAGAAGGGAGAATTTCATGTATATTACTCAAAACCTTCGAAATTACGTATTAATTTTTAACTACTTCTGACATATTTATTTTTCTAAATTTTAAAAAAAAATCACTATTTATTTTTTGAAGATAAATGGTTCATTTCTCTGCTTCTAACATATACACCAATGTATACTAAAATATCAATGTGTATACGTGATTATAAACAAACCATTTGTTCTTGAAAAATAATTAATTAGAAGACTGGCGTTTTACTTAAACATGTTACATATTTTTAATTTTTTAATAAAAAAATATTTTGTAAATTTAAAATTAACTTTTCGACAAAACACAATAACATGAATAAATTAGCAAGTTTTCAAGATTAGAAGGATAAATATATATGCAAAAAAGTTACATGCAAAAATTTTCAAGTTTCAAATTTATTTAGTACATAGTCAAGCAAGCAATGAATATTTTATAAGTTGCGTACTTTTTAAATTGTTTTATGTAATAATTGTTCATCATTTTTTTGATTGCTTGACCATGTACTAAATGAATTCGAGACTTTATAAAATTTGCATGTACATACATGTATCACTCACGAAGTACTTGTATTTCAACGGTTTAGATTCGTAATTCAAAATCAATCTGATAGTCTTTTGGAGGTGTGCTCACCAACCCCTCTTGGTGAGCACATGTGACACCCTTTTTTTTCTCTGGTTTGTTTGTAAAAGAAAATAAAAATAAAAATAAAAAAACATAGTTTGATTTTATACTATTTATTTCAATGACGCCGTAGTATGATATAGAGAGAGAGAGAGAGTAAGGCTACGCTACTTTACAAATTAAACGAATTTTTTTAATTTGCCCTTATATCTCTAGTTTCGAAATTCAAATAGCCGATTCAAATCTTTAGATGTTTAATCATATTAAAATGTTCTTGGAGACCAAATTTTATTCTTTTTGGAATATTTTTACTATTTATTAAGATGGTTTGAAAATTGTTGTTTTTTAATGGTGCATAATTTTAATAAAAACAATAATTTTCAAACTATCTTAATAAATAGTAAAAATATTCCAAAAAATATAAAATTTGGTCTCCAAGCACATTTTAATAAAGATTAAACATTTAACGATTTGGATCGGCTATTTGGACTTCGAAACTAGAGATATGAGCACGAATTAAAACAACCCGTTTAATTCGTAAAGTAGTGTAGCCTTACTATATATATATATATATATATAGGACTTGGCTACGGTGCTATGGGTAGCTAAGAGGCCTCCCGTGCTACGGCTCAATATTTGACTTTTCAAAATCCTAACAGTCGATTCAAACCGTTCATCTTGTTCTCCATATTAATATGTGCTTGGAGACCAAATTTTACTATTTTTTGCGAAGTAAAGCGACTATTTTACTTCACGCTCATATTTTGTAATTTTATAGCTCAAAACGTCGATCCATACCGTTCATCTTGTTCTTCATATTGAAATGTACTTGGAGACGAAATTTTTCATTTTTTGGAATTTTTTACTATTTATTAAGCAATTTTAAAAGTCGCTGATCTGATGGTCCAGAAAATTTTACTGTTTTTTACTGTTCGCAGTAAAACAACAATTTTAAAAAATACTTAAATAACTAGTAAAAAAATTCCAAAAAATGTAAAATTTGGTCTCCAAACACATTTGAATATGGATTAAATATCTAACATTCGGATCGGTAATTTGAACTTTCAAAATAAAAATACAGCGTGAAGTAAAAACACAATTTACTTCGCAACTCACCGTAGACTACCTCATATATGTGTGTGTGTGTATTGTTTCTTTCCATTGTTAATGTAACATTTCCTGTGCTTAGTACGTATAGGCAGGGGTGAAAACAGATCGAATACGGAGTGGATCACACTAAAACCAAATATAGATCTGTTTTTATTTTTCGGAAATGAATACAGAGCCGATATTAGAGAAATATAGATACAGGTCGGACCGAATACTTATTAAAAATACAAAAAAATTATAATATTTATTTAATTATAATAATCACATATTTTTTTCATAATATATATTAAACTATATAGTACATATTTACATATTATTTAAATATAAATAATTAAAATATAAAATTATATATTTATCTATATCTCATAGATATTCAGATATATATGAACTATCCACACTTAATTTTGCTAATACATATCATATAAATTGGATACTATATCCACTCCATTTTCACTCCCATCATGTGCCCGAGACAAGAGTAGAGTTCAACCTTTTTCTTTCTTACTTTTCTTTCTTTTGTTTCTACTAAACGTCTGGACACCTTTCAATAAACTCGATTTTTTTTAATACACGGAAGAAACAACACTAGAGCCTATTCCGCAATCGGATTTTTTATGAGAATAACAACACTTTCATTCGAACTGTATTATATCTATCAAAATCTTTAGTTTCAAAGTCGTAATTTTATTGCGCAACAAATGCATTAAGATGATTTTTTTTATAATAACAAAATATTATTACTTGTGCAACTTTAATAAATAAAAATACGAGAGTACGAAAAAACTAGTAGTTTATCAAATAAACACAATACGGATAATATGTATTCACAATAGTAGATATTAAAATACTTCCATCCAAACTGTATTATACCAATAAACATCTCTAGTTTCAAAGTCATCCTCTTGTCGTGCAACAAATGAATTATGATGATCTTTCCAAAATAATAATAGAATATTATTACTTGTATAATGTCAATAAATAAGAATACGTGAGTACGGAAAAATATATTTTTATCAAATAAAAAATATGAATAATATCTATTTTCAACGGATATATATAAATATACTTCTATCCAAAATGTATTATATCTGTAAACATCTCTAGTTTAAAAAGTCGTCGTCTCGTCATGCAACAGACGAATTAAGATAATTTTCAAAAATAATAATAAATTAATGTGTGAAATGATGTCGACATTCTATTGGTAGAAAAAATTATCACAATTATTTTTTATAATTACACATAGACAATATAGTAAATTTATTAAACACAGGATTCAAGACATTAATTAGATGCAAGTACAGCTAGCCTTGGGACCAGCTTAATCATAATTAACAAATTAAAAACTAAGAATAACACTGTATCCGGAGAAATAAATACATAAATGACCCAAAAAAATGGATGGATATAGAGCAAGAAATAGAGTAAGAATAGAGCTAATTTCAAATTTGAGAATATTAGCTATTAGCTGACCTAACTTTTAGTTGGATTAGTAGTGAGTTAGTGATATTCTTGTTCTATTCAAACATTGAATAACTCAAACAATAATGCTATTTTTGGGTTAGTGCTATTCTTGCTCCATCCAAACACATGTTTATTCTCATTGGATACATATCTAAAGTTACTTTCATCTGATCGAACAGCATGTGTATAATATCCTGTAAACATCTGTACAAAGTTAATTTCAATTAATGAAGAAGAATATTTAAGAGTAGAAATAAAATTATTTTTTATCAAATAAAAATTAATTAGGGATAACGTCTATTCTTAACAGATACATGTATAAAAATACTTCCATCCAAACTGTAGTTGTTATCGACTCGCATTGCCATAAATGAATTAGAATAATTTGTCAAACAAAACGAAATTATTATTTTTATTTACACCGAGGCAATGGAGCAAATGTCTTAAATACAGGATATATACATGATATTATATATCAATAGAAGCATCTAGTAATATCTTCTAAACATCCGTAGAAAGTTAAATTCAGCTTACTAATTTAACCAACGAGTTATAAACGAGTTACAAGTATATATATGATGTACATATATGTTAAGTGGTTAATATCAACAGTTTGGATTTTGAAAATGAAGATATAAAGTGTGAGGTATGAAAAACATAAGACATATATATCTCCATTCTTATATTATGCACGTAGTTGTCCTGATCCGCTAACGGCTGAGATTGAAAGATGAATTTTCAAATTGAATATCAACCCTCCAATCACTTAATCTGTCTTCTTTTGATTATATACATCTATTTTATGTGTAGAAGTTTACATTTAATTAAAAACATGCTTGCTACACAAACTGTTACATGGTTTATCACATTAAAATATAATAAATCCTGAGCAATTCGTTTCCTTATTTCTCCTTACAGCTATCTTATATTATTCCAATTAAATTATTTCCTTATTGGGGGTCCATACCCTCCTTGTTTCCTTAAATCCGCCATAAATTATATTATGTGAGAGAGATAACATGTTTAGAGAAATTAAGTATTCTTTGTTCAAATAATTTAGATAAAAATTGGAATCGAGTCTCTCAATTGAAGATATTTAATTTGATTCACTAATTGAGCTTCGAACATATAAACAAACTTTCACACGAAGCGCTATTATAAATGTAAATTATAAATTATGCATGAAGATGTGAATATGATAATAATGAGGAAGTTAATAATTGAAATTTTTCATAATTTATATCATATGAACTGAAAAATATGGAAAGTGTCAGGGGGTATTATGCAAAAAATCTCAGTTAACAACTTCACATTCTCTTTATGTTGTATTAAATTGCAATGTATTATGTATATACAATATTTATCATCATGATCCTATTATTTAATGCAAAGTGAATACAGTTATGAAATTTAATCACCAAAAATATCATGCAGAGAATCCCAAAGATGTTTAAAGGAGAAAGAAAATAAATTATATATAAAATTAAAAAAAGGCTACTGAATCAGAATCGGGGGGAATGGCAGTGAATCTTTTATGGGTGGTTTGGTAGAGATTTTGTTTGACCTTTTTTCTTTCGAGGAAAAAAATGTCTAGAAATTAAGTGACTCATATGGTCATCACCAGAGAGATGCAGAAATAGCAAGTAATTATTTATTAATACATAAGAATCGTATAGTAATTAATTTAATTTTACTTATCTTCATTATTATATTATGTATGTAGTTGTTCTGATCCGTCAATAGCTGAGATTGAATGATTAATTTTTGAATTGAAAATATTAGCCGTCTAATCACATAATCTACATTCTTTTGATTGAATACATCTATTTTATAGTTTTGATAATGAAAATTGAAACAATCATATATTTTTCAGACTTTGTTTAGGGCTACTATATCTTTGTGAATAGATAAATAGCAGATCTTGTGCTGATATGAATAATTATATATTTTTAATTTGCAGACAAAATGAAAAATATCTAGAACTTTCGTTTAGAGAAATGATATGTAGAAAAATTTTCATTGTTAAAATAATTTCAATCGAGAATATATATGTAGAGAAAATCCTTATTTGAATTATTTAATCATATTTTTTTTCAATTTGTCCAGATCATTTCTCCTCTAAATCGTTTAATAACTTGTCTTGCTTGTGGAGAAAATTGCAATGATACTTCAAGATTTTTTTTTATGTTATATTTGATCCTTTTTTCATTTCTTGTTGTTTCTTTCATTGTTATTTATTATTTTTATTATTTTTATTTGTCTTTTATTTTCATTTATATTTTTAATTTTTTTTAAAAAAGGTCTCTTCATATTCTATTAAATTTTATAATATGTCCCGTTGCAACGCACGGGCACGATACTAGTATGTATATATATATATATATATATATATATATATCTCCATTCTTATATTATGTACATAGTTGTCCTGATCCTCCAACGGCTGAGATTGAAAGATAATTTTTTCAATTGAATATCAACCCTCCAATCACATAATCTGTCTTATTTTGATTATATATATCTATTTTATGTGTAGAAGTTTAAATTTAGCTAAAAATATGCTCGCTACACAGATTGCTACATGGTTTATCACAATAAAATTGAATAAATCCTGAACAATTTGTTTCCTTATTTCTCCTTACAACTATCTTTTATTCTACCAATTAAATTATTTCCTTATTTCTGCATTTTCTCCATTTCATTTCCCTGCCATCTATAAAAACTAATGAATATGTGTATGCCTCATTTTGTTAATTCTCAATGAAAGTTTTTACAATAATCAATTGTCATTAATATGTGTAGACAAACTTATATAGAAAGTTTTTGAAATGCAGAAAAATTAACTCACATAATGTACAAAGATAGAAAAATACAATCCAATGTCTTTTTATGAAATAATAAATAATAAATAATAATAATAAATAATAAATAATACCACAATTTATCTAAAGAATAATCATTGCAATGAATATAAATGAATATAAAAAATTAATAATAAGAATATCATAAGGTATTCTTTATGTAAAGTTATTCAGAAGAGAGTTTCAATATAACAAATTTAATGTGCAATTTGAGTTAAAAAAATTCAAATATAAACAAAAAAAATTGCTACAAAATGTCGTAGTATTATAGAGAATTTTTTATTTTTAGAAATTATTATCAAATAATATAAGAATATAGATTCGGTACGTGAATTTTTTTATAGCATAGCAAGCGTTGAGTGGGTAACTTGGATTTAAATTTTGGAATTGAGTTGGTAGTTTTGGTCAAAAGTTTAAGTTAGAACCACTAATTCGGCTTCAAAGTTTGAATCTGAATTACTACCTTGGTTCAAAAGTTTTAATTCAAACCACTAACTGAGAGCCTTCTAAATCTTTAAAAATCTAATGTACTCAATCAATTTTCCTATATTATTTAATAATAATTTTAAAATTTAAAATTCTCTGGCAAATTTTTGTGCTATAAAATGTTCAAAGTTTACTTTTTCATTTATATTTGAAAATTTATAACTCAAATTGACGTAAAATTTATTATATTGGAACTCTCTTCTATACAACTTACATTTTTTTTCATAGAAAAAAATCTTATGCTAATTTGTTATAAATTTATTTTACTTGTGGTATCATAATATAATAATGGAGATTTTATAAAGACAAACTGGATTTTTTTTTTCTATTTTTGTTGACTGAGTCAATTTTTCTATGTTTAGAAATATTAATGACGGACCAAGTATTTAATTATTGTAAAAACTATCATTGAGAGGTATGAAACGTGGCAGACCAGGATTGGTTAGTTTTCATAGATGGCAGGAAAATTCTGCCCATCAATAGGCAGAGGATTTGATTCCTTCATTTCTTCTCTTCCTCAATAGTTTTAATAATAAAAATGGAAACAATCATAAATGATATGTACATAAATTTCTACTGTTAAAATAATTTTCATGAATAATATATATGTAGAGAAAATCCTTATTTGAATCATTTAATTATATATTTTTCAAATTTGTTTCTTTACATATCATCTTCCCTAAATTGTTTAATGACCTGTCTCGCTTGTAGAGAAAATTAGATATTGAATCGCAATGATATTTTAAAAAAAATCATGTTATATTTGATTTTTTTTTCATTTGTTGTTGTTTCTTTTATTGTTATTTATTATTTGGATTTTCATTTTTTATAAATTTTTTTTATTTTATTTTTTTATTTTATGTGAATGTCAAATAAAAAAGTCTCTTCATATTATATTCAATCTTATAATATGTTTCTGTTTCAACGCACGGGCACGATACTAGTATATATATATATATATATATATATATATATATATATATATTATGAGGTTGACTTGAATGAGCTATGGAGTAAAATATATGTTTGTACTCGATGCTATGTTTTCATTTTGAAAATTAAAACAACTGATTCGAACCTTCCAACATGTTTTCTATATTGAAATGTGCTTGGAGACTAAATTTTACATGTCTTAGAATATTTTTGCTATTTATTAAGCCACTTTGAAAATCGCTATTTTACTATGAACAGTACAAAACAGTAAAAATTTATGGATCGTCGAATTAGCGATTTTCAAAGTGACTTAATAAATAGTAAAAAAAATGTTAAAAATGTAAAATTTGGTCTCCAAGCACATTTCAATATTGAGATTGTGTTGAGCGGTCCGGATTGGTTGTTTAGATTTTCAAAATGAAAATATAGTGTCATGAAGCAAAAACTTGTTTTATTCCATGGCTCATTTTAGTCCAACTCTATGATATATATAAATATATGTATGTATGTATGTATGTATGTATGTATGTATTTGATAAAAAATAAATAAAACTATTTAATGGTGTATTTTATAAAAATGATAACTATTTTCTATATGAATACTATTACTTGTGTAACGTCAATAAATATAAGAATGCGAGAGTATGAAGAAAACTGTTTTCTATCAATAAAAAAATTATGCATAATGTCTATTCTCAATGGATATAGTCATAAAAATGTTTTCATCTGAATTGTATTATATTTGTAAGCATCATTAGTTTTAAAATCGTCGACTCATCGTGCAACAAATGAATTAAGATAATTTTTCAAATAATAGTAGATTAACGTGTCAAAAAGATGTCCACACTCTATTGGTAAAAGAAAATTTCTCACAATTATCTTTTATAATTACACGTAGACACATCGTAAATTTATTAAAAGGATTCATGATATTAGATGCAAGTGTATCTAGCTTTCATTGGGATCGCCAGCATAATTTTGATTAACAAATTAAAAACTAAGAATAACGTTGTATCTGGAGGAATAAATATATCAATGATAAAAAAATACCGATAATAATGTTTATTCTTATTGGATATAGATATAAAGTTACTTTCATCCAAACTGTGTATTATATCCGTAAACATTCCTAATCTTGTTGTCATCAACTTGTGTAACAAATGAATTAAGATTATTTCTTAAACAATAAAAAATGATAAAACTAAATATTATTTGAATATAATTACTTGGGAAACTTTAAAAAATAAGAATACGAATAAACTTATTTTTTATTAAATAAAAAATAAAT
Organism: Carex pumila; assembly: GCA_033356055.1. Classification (NCBI taxonomy): domain Eukaryota; kingdom Viridiplantae; phylum Streptophyta; class Magnoliopsida; order Poales; family Cyperaceae; genus Carex; species Carex pumila. Next base: position 23,926 of record JARJHM010000716.1, read on the forward strand.
ACAGATAATATAAATTCTCAACGGCGACATATATATAAAAATACTTCTATCCAATCTGTAACTATCATCGACACGTCATGCAATAAATGAATTAGAATGATTTTTAAACAAAACAAAATTGATAAAGGTGTCAAAAGGATGTCGACACTTTTTTTGATAAAATAAATTGTCATATCATTAATTTTTTTTTATAATTACAAGTAGTCGATAGAGTAAATTTCTTAAACACAGAATACATGACATTATTATAGAAGATCTAATTAATAACATGAAGATGCTTCCATTTGACCATAAACAAAAGAGCATGCATGTGCATCCTACGAAGAGGAAGGAAATGAACTAAAGTATATTTCTAACCAGTAAATTGTTCTTTAGTATATTGGATGGCTATCCTAAAAGTTTTTGAAGAAGACAGATGGTAAACTATTAATGATTTCATTCCACTGACTTCAAGTTAGAATAAGATATGATTTCACCTTTTTCTTTTTTCTTTAGTACTGAATGTCTTGGCACCGATAGTGTTATGATAGTTTAATAAGAGCATTAGATCACTCAAGTGTTTTGTTCTTTTCAAAATGCTATAGATAAAAAGGATTTGAAAATAAGAGATAATAAGCGGAAAATGCTTGTGGCCAGTAATTCTGGGACTGTTTTTGTATGTACTAGTCTAGTTGATCATTTGTAATACCAGAGATAAGGCCCTCTGATTTCATTACTTGGTTGCTGGTACTTGCTTCAGTACCGAATTTTGTAAAAGATTCAATTAGTTTCTAATAAAACTGGTGAGACCCACTTTTCAAAAAGAAAAAGAAAAAAAAAGACGGAAGATGCTTGAAATGAAACAAAAACAAAGGATGCTTGGAATGTGTAGTGTATATTGTCGTGAGAGTTTGCATCCTCCTCATTAATGCATTGTTTGAGTTTATTTTCCGACCTTCCGAACAAAATTCATATTAATTAGTTTCCGTCTGTAATGCACTAGCAAGTTCTCTTTAAAATTTATGATAATATGTAATAAACAGATAGGATCTAAATTAAAACGGTGCTTGAATGCAGAGAATATAAATTGGTTTTGTGGTAACCGAGGAAAGTATATGGATGGATGTCGACATGTATGTCCTCCCAAACTGAACTTACCTTTTCCTGCCTTGAACTAAGGGGAGGTATGCAAAGAAAAAAAAAATTGAAAAGTGTGAACATATTTAAAAAAAAAAGAAAAAAAGAGAGAGAGTAAAAGATAAGCTTCGAAGCTTGGGTTCCAGCGCCGAGGTGTAGCTCTGTTGATTGGAAGTCGCCGCTGAGCTAGGGTTCCAGTGCCGTGCTAGTGTTCAGAGCTAGGGTTCCAGCGCCAAGGTGTAGCTCCGTTGATTAGAAGTCGCCGCTGAGCTAGGGTTCCAGTGACGTGCTAGTGTTCAGAGCTAGGGTTCCAGCGCCCGAGGTCTAATCTTCTTTGATTCACTTTTTGTTTTTTATAATATATTATTTAGTGCAATTCTTATTCATTACTGGACTGAGTTTATGAACTTTTTGTATATGCCCTTAATTAAAGAATTTATGAACTGAGTTTACTAAAATAGTTCATCTCACCTTTTTTCCATTTTTCAACTGGTGATTAACACCATTCCTAATATGTCAGAGGTATTTGAAAACTAAGCCTTACCCTCTTGTTGATCTGTCAGCATAGACTTAGAGATGGATATTACTTGCAGTAAATTCCTATTGATATTACTTGCGCATTCAATATTTGTGGTAATTTCCTTATTGTGGACAGACTAGAATTCAGGGTGTCAACTGGTTGGGTCACACATCATCTTAAGATCAAATAGTAACAATTTATTATACTGGTTTGATGTGCGACATGAATCAGCCTGGATGTGAAACTGGTTAATTCATATCCCACTCTTCGAGAAATATGTTAGTTTCTCATTTTATCTAGTTATTAATGTGTGAGGTCACCTATCAGCCATTCAAATGTTATGGCACTGTAACTTGAAGGTTTCCACTTTCCAGCATAGGTAAGCACAGACAAGGACATACTATTACAGTATTACTTTTACTTCAGCATGAGTGTTCTAGGAAATGTGGAGGTTTTATTGACCTCACCTTGCAATGAATGACACGGTTGCCTCACTCTCTGTATAAATCGGAGGCAATTTTTCTGCCAAGTTCTCAGGCTTAGTGTTGAAATCAGTACAGTGTTGTGTACCGGTTGACATAGGAGAATTACTGCAAACTTCTATGGTAATCAATCTTTCAGCATCAACTGTAAAACAAAAAGAGAGCAAAATTAGAAATCCTTCTATCTTACCTGTTCAGTCTTTTAATTACATTATCTTCTCTATTAAACTTATTATTTTTATAAAATATCTTTTACCAATTTAATTATTTAGGACGCACTGCGAAAGCAAGGCAGCAAAGTGAACCCAGACGCGCCACACGCACACCGCAATCCCCGTCTCTGGCCTCTGCCTCCTTGGTCCTAGGTTTTTGCTTTTCTCCAATGTTTTTTTTATCTAACTCTTTCTCTTCTCTGAGAACTCTCTCTCAATTTTCTGATCTTTGAGTCGCTCAACACTTAACCCGTTAGGGTTTTCTTTTTCTTGTGTGCCTCAGTCGCTTGTACTCCTTCACTTTAAATTTACTTGTGTATTCTCAATTTTCTTTGTTGAGCTTTGACGGAGTCGATTTTTTAGTTTAATTGGGAAGGGGAATGAGGGCCTTTGCTAGTTCATACTTAGGAGACTGAAAGTTATTTTGATTTTGAACTGATTTGTGTGGGAGTTGGATCAGTCACAAAGGTGAGATAATATTAGCATAAAAATAGAATCATCATTGCTTTGGATACACTACTGATATGCATGACCTAACTGCACAATCTAGGTATCAAGTATTGATATTAGGTGATATTAGATTGACATTTAGAAAAAAAGTACTGATACGGCAATAAATATTACAATGAATATTAGATTGACATTTAGAAAAAAAGTACTGCACAATCTAAGTAATGATACTGCAAAAAAGTTGACGGCGTTTGAAATTAGATTGACTGCTTTTTGTTGAGTTGGTTGACATCCTCATGTGTTATATTATTAGTGGCTGATTTAGGTTTGAGCCCTCAAACAAGTTGTCGTAATTGTATGATCTAGTATTCTTTTAAGATGGACTATTATTTGCAATAGTAGTGACTACAGTGCCAATATTGAACTAATGCATTGATTCCATTTTTTTAACAGTGACTAATTCACTATTGGTTATTTTTTGTTTCAGGATAAAGGTATTGAGATTAGCACGGATTAGCAGAAGAACAAAAAATGTTCTTAACGGGTTTGGGAAATACTCAGGTGAGACCCACCTACATTGCTGTTGGAAAAAATCAAGTGGGCCCCACACGATGCTCTTGGAAAATGATGATTTTTGAGCTTACTCTAACGAAATTCTATTGGAACAAACTCTTTTCTTGTCCTTGGTAAAAACGAGAATTCTAGTAGTGTCATATATATCTATCAAAATCTTTAGTTTCAAAGTCATCGTTTTGTTACGCAACAAATGAATTAAGATGATTTTCTTTAATAATAACAGAACATTATTACTTGTGCAACTTCAATAAATAATAATACGGGAGTACAAAAAAACTTATATTTTGATAAACACAATGAGGATAATATGTATTCACAACAGTAGACATTAAAATACTTCCATTCGAACTGTATTATACCAATAAACATCTCTAGTTTCAAAGTCGTCCTCTCATCATGCAACCAACGAATTATGATGATCTTTCAAAAATAATTATAGAGTATTATTACTTGTATAATTAACGTCAATAAATAAGAATATAGGAGTACGGAAAAATATTTCTTTTATCAAATAAAAAATACAAATAATATCTATTTTCAACGGATATAAATAAATATACTTATCCGAACTGTATTATATACATAAATATCTCTAGTTTCAAAAGTCGTCGTCTCGTCATGCATCAAACGAATTAAGATAATTTTTCAAAAATAATAATAAATTAATGTGTCAAATGATGTCGACATTCTATTGGTAGAAAAAATTATCACAATTATCTTCTATATTAAAATGTACACAATATAGTAAATTAAACACAGGATTCAAGACATTAATGATTCTGTGACTGTTTTTTGTTTTGTTTTATATACTAGGCTAGTTCATCATTTGTAATACCAGAGCTAAGGTCCTCTGATTTCATTACTTAGTTGCTGGTACTTGCTTCAGTACCGAATTTTGTTAAAAAAATCTATTACTTTCTAATAAAACTGGTGAGACGCACTATTCAAAAAAGACTAAGGAAAAAAAGACGGAAGATGCATGAAATGAAAATCAAATGAAAGGAAAACAAAGGATGCTTGGAATGTGTAGGAATGTGTAGTGTATATTGTCGTGTGAGTTTGCATTCTCCTCGATCATTAACGCATTGTTCTCTTTAAAATTTATGATAATATGTAATAAACAGATAGGATCTAAATTCAAACGGTGCTTTAATTTAATGCAGAGAATATAAATTGCTTTTGTAGTAACCGAGGAAAGCAAACGGATGGATGTCGACATGTATGTCTCCCCAAACTGAGCTTACATTTGCCTGCCTTGAACTAAGGGGAGGTATGCAAAAAGAAAAAATTGAAAAGTGTAAACTGTGAACATATTAAAAAAAAAAAAAAAGAAAAAAAAGAAAGGAGTAAAAGATAAGCTAGATAAGTAGTAGTAGTAGTACCTGTAAATGGTAAGTTGTACTAGTAGTACTTGTACTTGTAAGTTGTACATTGTGTTTCCTAAATAAAAAATAAAATAAAATAAAAAAAAAGTTGTATATTGTTAAGCAAGATAAGCTAGTCAAATGAGATGCCATGTGTTAATTAATGTATCGCCTGCAATGGATGGATGTCGTCATGCGTGCCACATACTCACATGACAAAGTCTAAGGGCCGCATGATGTACGGATACAACTTTGTAAAACAGAGCTAATTATTAAAAAAATAATAATAAATAAAAAATAAAGATGCTTTTAATGATTACATTAGATTTATAGTCTGCATTAACTCCAAAAAGAATCTGATAAGCTTGTCAAATGACGAATTCGGATCCTCTTCATTAACTAAAAAATTAGACAGTTTAATTTATTTTAAGATGCTTATGGATTAGATCTACACTAATATAAAATAAAAACTCTTGAATTTACCTGCTCATGAACGGAACACAATTATTTTTCTCTTAACAATTTTGTAGTAATGATGTCATAATTAAACTTAGTGAATTAAGTGAATTTTTTTTTATAATGATATGTTGAGTTTTAATAAGTGAATATTTTGCTTTTAATTAGTTAATTAAATTAAATTAGCAATAGTTTTTAGTTTAATTGTTTGTTAATCTAGCTAGTAAAAACACAACTTATTCAACCATGATATGTTGTTAAACGTGTTGTGTTTATCTTTGATATTATGCAGATATGGCACGTTTATAAATTTTAATGTGTTAGCACAGCATGTGTTTGAAATATGGCGTGTCATGTTCTGGACATGTAGAAACACGACACACATGATACGTGTTCCAACACACGTGACATGTCCCGTGCTTCAAACGTATTGTGTCGTGTTGTGTTCTAGACAAACTAAAAATGACACCCATTCAAAACACGACACAACACAAGTGTTTTGTTTCGGACATACTAAAACATGTCACACGTTCGGAAATAAATACAATATATTTAACAACACAACATGATTTATTAGTATGTCATATTTTAACGTGCTGTGCAATATTTACAAGTAATTAAAATTAAAAAATATTAGTAATTTAATTTAATGAACTAAAAACTAAATATTCATTTAGTAAAAAAAACCACTTAATTCACTAAATTTAATTATCATATCATTAATTACTACAAAACTATATATTAACAGAATTTTCTTTTTCTTTTTCTTTTTCATTTTCTTTGTGGATAGATAATTGCTAAGGCGTCCCTAATAAACAGCTATGCCTGTTCTCTTATTTTAAAAAAAATATTTCTACTGATTTTATTTTTAATTATTTATTTTTATGATTTTCTATCAATAAAATAAATCGACAAAATATGAGGTATCTCATGCACAGAATGCGAATTCTGCAATGGATGGATGCCGTTATGCGCGCATGTCTCCGCAAACTCAATTTGACATGTGTCTAAGGGCCGCATGAGGTATGGATAAAACTTGAAAATTCTGGAATATATTTTCTTAAGAGCTATACTTCGTTTTGTATTTTTCAAGAAAAAGATAGATAATGATGTGCAAAAGGAGAGATATTATATATTTACATTTTCAGTATTAATTGATAAGAACTTATTATTTTCCATCGCTTTCTTTTATTTTCTACCATATATAGCCTCAAATTTTTTTCTCTATCTTTTTGAACATTTTTCAATTTCTTAATTCTTTTTTTTTTAATAAAAGTTGAAAGTCAAGCCATTTAACTATATATGTAATATTCACAGAAAAATCTTCTATTTAGATTTCGAACCCACAATATCTCACGCATAGACCTTTGCATTTGTCACTAGACTAAAGACTGATTCTCAATTTTGTTAATTTTTTTAATATTATTTGAACTTTGATTATTGTAAAAGATTGAAGTTCTTAGGTGGAATTTTTTATCTGGGTTTCTTAAAATTCTCGAAATTACGTATTTCCTCTAAAATTCTTAATTAGTATCATGTTTACTCTTTAAAATTTCAAAAATACACAAATTTAATTACCCAACTTCTCTCATAAAAATTATTTATTATTTATAAAATGTTCATTTTATCATTTATTAAAAGAATAAAATTTAAATAATATATTTAAAAGAAATATTTAATCTTCTTATTTATAACATACACACAAACAAGCATGTCTAAAGCAGTTGGTAGAGAGAGAATTGTGAGGGTTGCTAAAAATTTTGACCATTGAAGAGTGCTCCAATACTGGGAACTATTGGTGTTAGTAGTGCAGCTGCACAAAAGGCTGAATAGATTTTAGATGCAGAAGAAATTTTCCTGATCATTACCTGTAGTGAGAGTATTAATTATACCCGTTAAGGGTATACCCTATCCTACCTGTCTGTGCCCGCCGCCCAGGTATCCGTGTCCGAGCTCGGGTATGGATCAGGTACTCAGGTATGCGGGTACGGACAAAAAACAAACTGGACCGGTTTTTTTGAACAAATACCCTACCATACCTGTACCCAACCTTATCCGTACCCGACTTTACCCTACTCGGGTACCTGTCTACCCTTACCCGTATCTGTACCCTTATACCCGACCCAATAATTCAAACTCCAAATTCAAATTAATTTCCCCCCAAATACAATTTAATTTCTGTTTTTAAAATTCTGTTTTTTAATATCTGTTTTTAAAATTCTGTTTTTATTTCTGTTTTTTAATTTCTGTTTTTTAATTTCTGTTTTTAAAATTCTGTTTTTATTTTTGTTTTTTAATTTATATTTTTTAATTTATGTGTTTTAATTTCTGTTTTGTAATTTCTGTTTTGTAATTTCTGTTTTTATTTCTATTTTTAAAATTCTGTTTTTATTTCTATTTTTAAAATTCTGTTTTTAATTTCTGTTTTGTAATTTCTGTTTTAATTTCTGTTTTTTTATTTATATTTATATTTTATTATTTTAAAGTAAAAAAAACATAACAAAAACAGGAAAAAAAACGAAAACAAAAAAACCAGAAAAAACAGCAAAAATAAATAAATAAATACCCGTACCCGCCCTACCCGTATCCGGACCGCCCTACCCGTCAAGGGCACATGGGTACGGGTATAGGACGGGTAGGGTATGGTTTTTGAAAAAAATACCTGACATACCCGTACCCGTATATCCTAGCATCTGTCATACCCGTATTCAAGACGTACCTGTACCCGTGCCCGGGTATACCTGGGGTACCTGTACCTGCCCGACCATTAATAGACTACCTGTAGTGCTCTTTATACTGAAATTATCAGAAAGAATTTGGAACTGTTTTAGGTACTATTCTTGAAAAGCTTCTTCTCTTTCTCTAAGCTTAGTTTCCATTTTCTTTTTCTGTTTTTTCTATACGTCATGGGAAACATTTTAATTTTATTCTTGTGGTAAAAAATATAGGGGCAGAATTAGTCCAAATGGCTTTAAACGCCATAACTTGTTCAAATAGCTACTTCACCGTGTGATACTATTTTCATTACTGGATCATCAAATTATATTAAAACTATTCAAATTAAAAATACAAATACATTAAATACATATAGCAACTGGATCCAGTATCTAAGCAAACAGAACTCCATTAATTCTTTCCAAAAACATTTTACAGCTTTTCATAATTAGTTTCTCCCTCAGCTTTGTTGTTGTTTTTTTTTTTAACCAAATTCAAAAGAACATTTAAATCATTATTAGTCTTTTATATATCTGTTTCAAAGGAGGTATAAAATTTGTAAATCCTGAGAAAAAAAAAACACACACACACACAGACACAATCTTCAAGTTGTCACACCTTTGATCCGGACAGTGCAACAATTATACAGCCTTATATTTATCATTTAAAATACATATACGAAGCACATATCTTTTGTATGCACTGCTAATATCATCTATTGTATTTACCACGTGCGAATTTAATTTATAAGAATTATCTAACTATTTATAATTGATGATGCTAGATAAATATTCTCTGCACCCTGTCAGATATATATATAACATAACCAAAATCCATTTTTTAGTTGGTCCTGCTGTCAATTATAATTATAAAAGCGCTTCTTTGTCTTCGTATAATAAACCTGTAAATCCTACAGGGAAAAATGGATAAGAAATAATAAATTATTCTTCAGTACTAATTGCCACTCAAATTATTGGATTCAAAGAAAATCCATATTCATAATGAAATCTGCACACGAGAAATTGACAGTTTATTTCATAATGACAAATACAAATACTCAATAACATTATCCAATTAAATAATAAAAATTACATAAATAAATCAAAACACCAAGAATCTTATCAGAATAAATAGTTTGTATCAAAATCTTTTAAACCATAAAATTTGGTAATGTTTGGAACCTAATCTTTACAACTACTAAATCTGTTAACGTTTACTTTCTTAACTTTACAATTACTAGTCTGATAACATTAACATATATTATAACAAGTGTTTGTTGTGTCAGGTATTATACTGTTCTAACTATGTTGACAGTTTGTTAACAGAACTAATATGAAATCAATATTACAATACTATCAATTATTGAAAAAAAAATCAATGATAAGACAATTACCACAATTAATTAGTTCTACAGTCATAATAATAATTTATTCAATATCTCCTACCCAACTAGTACTGGATTCAGTTGGGGTTTTTCACCGTATGTGCATAAGGGTCCTGGCAGTGTTATCAGAACCGGACCGGACCGGTGGTTCAATCGGAAAAAATCGGACCCGGTCACCTGTTCGGTTCGGTTCTTTGAAAGGATCGTTTATGCTCTTAGACCGGTCAAAACTGGTTAATTGGTCGGGTTTTATAAAAAAAAAAACAATGAACCAGACCAACAAAAAACTGGTTCAAAACAATTTTCTTTTGCGGTTCAAGATTTGTCGTATACTTATCTTTCTCCTTCAACCATCTCACCCTTTCTTTGCTCGTAAAAAACAAGATCCTCTATATTATCCAACAGAAGTACAAAATATGTGTGATTTCTTACTATATTCTCAATTCTCGATTCCTCAATGCCAAGTTTTGCACAGCTCAACCTCACACCTCAAGGATACATATTTTCAAGGCAAAGTTTGATAGGAAATCACAAAAGTAGCTGTGAAGATCAAATACTCAAAGTAATCTCATGTAATCACATTGATATAACCCTTGAAAGGTTATTATTTGAGTTGATTTTATTGAATAAATCTATGCATTTAAGGTGTTTGATGAAATGCTCAAACGAAAATGAATTTCTGAACATGGATTGACTTTTGTATTTACAGTGCATTTCTAAACTTCATCACTTTTTGCTTGATAAACATGGGTTTAATCTATATATCTTTAATCATGGGTTCATGTGGTGTGTTTGCTGCATTTTGTTCTTGTACTTTGATTTCCCCCCTAAACCGACTCAAGGTTTTGTTGTTCCTAGTTTTTGATGGATAATGGTCTTGGATAATCTGTTAATGGATAATGGTGGCCTGAGTTTAATGGTTGTTGCCGAAAATGTTGGAAAAATATGAACTAACCAACTAATTTTAAATCTGAATTTTGATCAATAAAATAAATAACAATTATATTAAAAAATATATTCAAGAATATAATTAAAACTTTATTACCCGGAGCTGCAATATGCGGACCTAAGGCAACTTCCCGTCCTAAGCGCAGGAATAATCGGTTAAGCTTGCCCCAAGTTACGCCGGTATTCCTCTACCTTCGGGCGCAACCGTGGTAGAGGTTGATGTAGCTTCTTTCAACAATAATAGCAGAATAATATGTTTTCTATAAAGAAAATATTTATTTGTGGGAGAATAGAAATTGAGTTTTATGAATTATAGAGCTAAGAGGAAGAGCTAAAGAATGTGAATTATTTTGATGGATTATTGGATGATTAGCTCTTCAAATATCAAGTATTATTTATAGACAAATGACATAGCTAGACACCAGTGATTTGTACATTCATGATAATTAAATTGATATTTATTTTAGCGTTTTATATTCAATCAAATAAGCTCAAACGGAAAAATGCAATTAACTGCATTTAAGCATGCTTTTGAAACGGGTCATATATATTACTGGTGCAAGCTAATGTCTATTAACTATAAGGATATCTAATGCGTTACTGTTAATCCATAGATAAAGCTCAAATATATATATATTTGATTCGATCTTCTGTGGTTGATAATGAGCATCTATATTTAAATTGGATTAAAATAACTCATTCACAAATAGCTCTATAATTCATAAAGTTAAAAAAACATTAATATTAAAATAAATATTATTTAAATTTTGAGTTTTAAAATAAATTTCTAACAATCCCCCACAAAATTCAAAATTTAATTTAAAAAAAAAATAAAACTAAATAAACAAAAAACACATATATAAATATTTCTGCTATCATTGTTTATACTGTGCATTGGGCAAAATGTTTTGATTTCGCTTAGTGTCAATAATTTCAGTCCGAGGAGATCGGAGTGAACCAGATCTTGAACAACGATTCCTTTGATCGGAACTTACATTATTACACACACAGTACAGAAAACTACACCGCGGGTTGTGCGTTTGAGGCCATGCACATTAACTTGATTTTTTCATGAGAATATTCTACGGGTTGCCTAAACTCAGTAGCCGCGGCCTTTTATATACGGTCATTCTCATATAGAAGAGTTCCCTCTGGGATGTGTGTAGAGTCACATCTTGCGAATTACCGACTTGGGATACTCATTTTATTACACTACACAGGAGCACTGATCACCATAGGGATGGGTTTGGAATAGAAGTTCCATATCTAAAAATATTCTTGTGCTCCTTGGCCAACCTATCTACTTGTTCTTACCCATTGAACCCCCTTCAGGGGATCGCCCATCACAGAGGTTGGGTTCCCACACCAGATTGGCCCATTAGGCTAAATCCCATCCCCCTCGATGACTCTAGGACTTTCGTCCTATATACACAAGGACTTTAATTTTTAGTCCATCATCAACATTTCATATCAATGAATTGTCATTTATTGCTCAAGCATGCAAGTAATTTTATTTATTTATTTATAAATCACTTGCAAAAATAATATTCACCGAATTATTATAATTAGAAATAATGCTTTTAAAAAACATATCATTAATTTTGTAGTATCATGTGACATAAAATTAATCACATATTATAAAATATATGACCTAACAACAATTATTATTTTCACTAGAATGTCAAAATAACATTCTATTACAATAATTTAAGACATCAGGATAGATTAAGCATAATATATCTCAATAAATTTTTTATCACCTCATGTCATGATAGATGATAATTTAAATTGTCACATTTTTTTTGCAAGATACAAAAAAACTATAATGTAATCTCATTTAATACATATTAGCTATAATCATAATCAATATATACATATATTAGTCATCATGATCAATAATTAAATGAGTACATTTTATTTCACACCCCCACATTTCGTTTTCTTATTAAACTTTATCATAATTCCTCATAAAATTAAAATCAAGAACATATATTCAATATTTATGCCATACATATCGTTGGGTTAATTTAATATTTCTTTAACATTTTAATCTCCACAATTAACTATATATAACATAATGTTAAAGCATTCTATAAATGCATAATCAGTATTAAAATTTAATTTATGCATTTATAATTTCATGCCATATGGGTAGGTTTATATATATTTTAATAAACATTCGAACCATCATATTATTCGTTATATATCAGACAATAAGATTGACATCTTATTTAACCATTTCCTAACATAGCATTATGAATCATGTATGCTAACTAGTCATCATTATTAATAGATTAAAATGAACCTCAATGAATAAAATTAATCACAATTATTTTAGTTAATATTATTTTTTTAAAATTATACCCCCACATTTCTCTTTCTTCTTTATTTTCAGAAGTATTGAATATTATCAATTTTACTTTAGTATTTCAGACTATAATAATATATATTTAATCTCATATATGACAACAAAATATTAAATATTTTGATTTATTGTTATATCTATAAAATTTGAATCCTACAATATTAATCAGATCCGAGAATTGTATGTTGGAGTTTCTATTTGTTTTATTTTAGATGTCAATTATCTTAATGTAGTATAAAAATAAAACGGATATATATTTATTTATTTAGCACATGCAATGACTTAACTGCTTCACTGACATAAATTTTAATAACCATATTTCTTATTTGTATATATAGAAGACTTAGAGAAGTCTCAGTACCCATATTGGTATAGGTAAAAATATATATAAATTATAATGTATTATTACCCTGACTTTAATAATATAACTAAGAAATTAATTAAATGGTTATGATAGAATTTCTAAAATTTCATTTTTATTTTCTCAATAAATCAAAAATAGTATCATAGAGAGTAGGTATTGGTTGAATTGGTGTTTCTATCATAATTTATTATGATTTTATTTTAATTGTAATTTATCACCAATCACCTTGAATTTCTGATATTGTAAATCAGTTTGAAAAGAATATCAAAATAATATATATTTTGTATAAGATATTTTATGATTATTTATTAGATACTAATAAATAAATCTACAACAGATTTAATATTAAATGCAAAATTGATATTGCAGTTTTTATTTATTTATAGAAATAGTATCTACATATATTTTCCTCTATTCTGATGCAGAGAGAGAATTGGCTTAAGAGAATCTAGATTCCTTATATATTTATAACCATAAGAGAGTAGATATTAATTGATTTTATTAATCATTATTGTTTCGGTTACTATTAGAATTTAAGAGAGTCATTATTACATTCAAATGCAATAGATATCTTAATTAACCAGTTTTATTTTTCTAACGGAAATGATTTATTCCAAAATCAACTGAAATATATTGAGTAATATAATTTTCAAATTAAGGCCTGACAACTATAATTTCTTAGAATATTATCCTATACGTTATTCATGCTATGTATTTATTGCAAGTTAATGCAAATAATTCAAAACTGAAAATATTCTAACCCTTCGTGCAATTTGTAAAATGAAAACAATGAACTATTTATGTAAATTTTTATTACTTAATTCAATTATACATTTAATACATGGAGGAATCACTAGTACTTAGGTTGCATTGATGTTCTTATTTTATAAAAATTATTATTTTATTTGTAGCAATTTTTCACCGATAACCTTGAAAATTTACTTGCCGATGACCCTAAATTTATTTTTATTACAAATAAGTCTAATTACTAAATAATTCCAGTAATTTCATTCTTCTTTTTTTTTCAGAAAATAATTTGTAAATCTAATTACTTAGTAAAGAGTAATAATTAGATTTCTGAATTTTATTGATAACATCCAATTATATACTTAACAAATATTAACTTATTAACGGACTTTGTACGTATAATTGTCATATCAAATAAATGCTAACAATTGGATAACAAGAAACACTTTTGTAATTAAGTATCAAATTAATCAATTTAATAATGAATTAATTTTTTTTTAACTTTCTATTACAATTTCAATTATATAATATTTTCTAGATCATCAACTACATCAACTTGAATCATCTAGTTTATTATTCAAATTTCCATATACTAAAATCAAAATTTTATTTTAGTAAGAAATCTAGAATGTCTAGCAAGAAATCAGATTTTCATTTCTGATTATGATTGGGATCAAAATAAGATAAACAAATTAAGACAAAGTTTTTATTTTTATAGCAGAAACCATTGTCATACTTAGAAATTAATTAACAAATATAATTTCCTAATGCATTCAATACATATAACATTAATTCATATATAAGGGACTTAATTTAATTTCATAAATCGCAACATCTATTCAAACTCAAATTTATATTCCTAACTTCTCCGATTGTGATTTAAATCAAATAATAATGATTGAATACAATTTCATAGCAATAATAACTGCTAAATTTATATTACAGATCAAAGTAATAATTCATACAAAATACCATCCGAATCAGGGAACAGTTTTTGTTATGATCAATGTTTTGATTTTGATTTTTTTTTTTTATCTTTCATTTTGGTAAACTAATTGATTCTACAATTTATAAAATAATTAAAATCAGAATTTTAATTTGATCAAATTCAGATTACGGGTTATTGCCTTAGATTGTTGGAAAAATATGAACTAACCAACTAATTTTAAATCTGAATTTTGATCAATAAAATAAATAACAATTATATTAAAAAATATAATCAAGAATATAATTAAAACTTTATTACCCGGAGCTGCAATATGCGGACCTAAGGAAACTTTCCGTCCTAAGCGCAGGAATAATCGGTTAAGCTTGCCCCAAGTTACGCCGGTATTCCTCTACCTTCGGGCGCAACCGTGGTAGAGGTTGATGTAGCTTCTTTCAACAATAATAGCAGAATAATATGTTTTCTATAAAGAAAATATTTATTTGTGGGAGAATAGAAATTGAGTTTTATGAATTATAGAGCTAAGAGGAAGAGCTAAAGAATGTGAATTATTTTGATGGATTATTGGATGATTAGCTCTTCAAATATCAAGTATTATTTATAGACAAATGACATAGCTAGACACCAGTGATTTGTACATTCATGACAATTAAATTGATATTTATTTTAGCGTTTTATATTCAATCAAATAAGCTCAAACGGAAAAATGCAATTAACTGCATTTAAGCATGCTTTTGAAACGGGTCATATATATTACTGGTGCAAGCTAATGTCTATTAACTATAAGGATATCTAATGCGTTACTGTTAATCCATAGATAAAGCTCAAATATATATATATTTGATTCGATCTTCTGTGGTTGATAATGAGCATCTATATTTAAATTGGATTAAAATAACTCATTCACAAATAGCTCTATAATTCATAAAGTTAAAAAAACATTAATATTAAAATAAATATTATTTAAATTTTGAGTTTTAAAATAAATTTCTAACAGAAAAGAGTGAGAAAAGATTTTCAATAGTTAGTATTAATGAATCTCTTGTATATGTCAATTTATCCTTAATCCTTAACGGGTTTAAACCCAACTTTAGTTACCCTTCATCTTTTCCTTTGCTTACTTTTCTGGTTCGAGTTGTATAATCATGTAAAGAAACCTTGCATATGAAAATAAATTCAAAATATAATGTATCAGTCCTACTTTGCCTATGTTTAGGTATCGATGCTTTCATTTACACTTTCGGATTACAAATTATAACTTATTTAAAAAACCTGGAATTGAACCGGTTGACCCATCGGTTCGACCAGTGAACCGTTAACCCAGAGCTTGACCAGGTCGATGTTCGGTCTGATTCTGATAATATTGGGTCCTGGAGTAAAGTCTAGTAGTTAGCTATATTTTACGATATATTAATTATTTTTCTCCATTATATGGACATTCAAGGATTACAATATTCCATATTCAATCAATTCAATAATGGTAATCTCAAATTTCAATCAATCATTTGCAATAAGAATCAATCAATAGATAAATAATATCAACATGACGATCAACATACTTATTTGTAATTCAGATTCAATTTATTAGGTTATGCATATGATACAATAGTTAGATCAATGCAGTCAATCAAATAATTAAATTTTATAGCAAGTTACGATTTAATTTTTAGTCATAAATCTCAGATTAATTCAATAACCCCGCACCTGATATTGTAGGGTAACATGTGAAGTCGCTAATAGTATGTTCATCTTGATCATTCTGTCTTATCAGTCTTTCTCATAATTAAAACCAATAGCTACACAACATGGCTGAGGAAGACAGAACATACACAACCATCGATTCTTTTCCTTGCTCTTATCTTTTCCCGTTTATTTCGTTCTCTGTTTTTTACGGGAGAGGGAAAGAGAAGAAGCCGTTTAAATTAAGTTAATTTAACTAGGTGTTCCAACCACATGCCGCGTGGCTTTGGCCATTTGGTCATTTTTTTTTATTTAAAGTATGCATTTATGTATATTTAATCTTCAACTCTTCTATTTTCCGTAAAATAGTCCAAAGTAATTAAAAGAAGACCAAAAATATTACAAAGTTTTAGTTCTATATTTTTGTATCTCATTGAGTTCTACTTCTAGCGTTCAATGTTTACCATTTCAACTAATAATATATCTTTATTAGTCAAACATAATTCTAAATGACTGAATTGACAGTAATTCATTTTAATGTAGCTTCATTATCTTTTAAATATGTACCAAAAATATACTTGTCCTTTAAATGTAACATTTTTGTCTGAAAAAAAAATACATTCAAACAGTTCGTATATTATTTTTAATCATTAAATCATGTATGTAGTAATTGGATAATGTTACCCAAGTAGAAAGATCAAGTATAGAATTATTGCTCAAAATATAATTAGCTTTTTTTTTTCCAAATCATGTTAAATAAAGAAACTAATTAAATTCTTTGTTTGAATAAAATTGGAGTGCGTAGTTTTGATCCGTTGGAACTTTTTGTGATATTCAAAGTTTTCTTCATTTCTTCAAAACGAGTATAGACATTTGTGATCTTTATCTCTTTTTTTGTTTCGTCCTCATGACTACTTGCACGTAGGGGTGTCAATGGGTACGGTACGGATTTGGTGGAGACATTTTCATACCCATACCCATTAAAATTGACCTTATCCATACCTTACTCATACCCATTAAAAATTAATCTTACCCTACCCTACCATTACTTGTTAATATTATCGGGTAACGAAACGGTAGCGGATGAATAAAGGATTATACTAGTATAATAATTATTTTTATTATATTTTACAAATTAAACATCAAAAACTCATTCATTTTAACATATATATAATTGCATTTCTAATAAAAAATAAAATAAATGTGCAATCAATTACAACTAAATTATTTTTTATAAAGAATAAAAATTCAAAAACACAAATATACATTTAAGTGGTTTAGAAATTGAATTAAATATACATTTAAGTGGGTTGGAAATTGAATTGAATATATATTTGAATCTTATAATTACCTTATAAGATAACGGGTACGAAATAGTCATTACTCATATCCTTACCCATTTATTTAACGAAAAAAAAATTCTTACCCATACTCATACCCAATAAGTTAATGAAAAAAAAATCTTACCTATACCTGTCTTACCGAATACGATACGGATCGGGTAAACGGCTAAAAAGATACCATTGACACCCCTACTTGCACGTACAAGTGGGGAGATAGTAGTATAGCTCTGCAATATTTCTATTTAAAATTTTCTTGTGTTTGGCTTACATAGTAAATAAGGAATAAAAATTATTTCCTTATAAGTTTCGGGGACCATTTACAATCTCAAATATTTAAAACAGTTAACTTAATAAGATGGATAAAAAATGGCTTCGGACATAATCCCCTCCCAAAATATAGTATATTTAAACATGGACATAGAATATTTGGTAACGTTTGAGTTGATCTTTACCGTGGCTTTAGTATTTTATTGTCTTGGATTTATCTGATATGTATCTTCAAGAAGCTACATTTTCTTTAAGCGACGATCGAGGGATCTCTCAACAAGTATAATAGAAGCGAAATTAGTGTAAAATTGTTGACACTAAGTATGAATCGTATTATAGAGCTTACAAGAAAGCTAAGTGACAAAGAATCCAATATGTAAGAAGTCACTTGGATCATTCGGATCATTACTCTTTTGATCTTTTTGAGAAGTTCAAATATAGAAACAAAAAAAAGGAATACATCACAGAAAGAAAAAGTAAATAAATCATTTGTATTTGTTTATTCCTCCCTCATTGGTGTCAACTCTACATCATTTTGTAACTGAAGTTACTAGCTATTGACATATATATACTGTCATCAATGTTAATGTTGACTCCGTTATAAGCAAGAGGAGCATACATCCATAGATCGTCTGAACTCAGAAGCTGCATTAACCAAAAGTTCAAAAAAATTAATACAAAAAGGACAAGTACGTACCAAACCTAACATATATATATTTATATAAGAGATATATAGTCTTTTTGAGCAAAGTTAGCATGTGTTGTGCTCACCAAGAGATTTAGTGAGTACAACATTCAAAATCTATCGGATTGGATTCAAACGATGAATCCAAACAATTCAAAACCGATCAACTTCACAAGTGAATCATGTACATGCAAAATTTTAAAATTTTCGAATTCATTTTGTACAAAGTCAACCGTTAAAAAAATGATGAAAAATAAATTCATAAAAGAACTTATAAATGCACGTAGGTAACTTTTTTACCAGTTGACTAAATTTGTTCTACTTGAATTCAAAATATTTAAAATTTTGCATTTACATACATTAAGGTCGATCGAATTCAATGGTTTGGATTTATGATTTGATCAGGCCAATTCAATAGGTTTTTAGAGTTATACTTACCAAACTCTCTTGATGAACACAGCACACACGAACTTTGCTCAGCCTTTTATTGTTATATATTTTTGTATTATTTTCTGTTTGACACTAATTATATATCCGATACCTTAATTTGCATTTGCAAGAAATTCACATATCTAACTGCCTCTTCCAACATTGTGCTTATGTCAACCTGTCAATCAAATTCAATCCATTAATTAGAAGCCATTTATTCAGAAAGGAAGAGTAAAAAAAAAAAAAAAAAAACATAAATAATTCAATCAAACCCACCTTTGTTCCATTCGGTACAAGATTTTGGAGAATTCTCAGACGCTGATTGATCTTCGCTCTACGCTTCTGCTTAATGATGGAACATCAATTAGGAATGGGCAATAAACACTATACGGATATTTTATAACAGTACTATGATTTGATAATTAAGTTATTATATAATGATAACATACCCTTGCATATAGCTTTTGAGAGTCTGTTTGGGATCCCCGGCTGGCCTTTAATTCGCTATGTGAATTACAATTTGCATTTGTTTCCCCGTTCAATTCATCCTCTGAGCTGCATGAACTTGACTCTACATTGCTAGTTTTAGCCCTTCTCGGTGCCTGGAATTTTGAAATACTAAATCAAAACCTGATTCATATTGTTGAGTATATGCATCAATTCATGGTTGAAACAGTATTGAATGTAAGAAAGACACAAACCCGAACAGACGGCCTTGATTTCTTTCTTGGCACATTGTTTGATATACTTTCAGTGACATCATTGGTTTCTTTCTCATTGCAATTGATTTCAAGCTTCCTTTTCTCCTTCAACTGCAGTACATTATCGGTGTCCACCACCCCATCGGTGAAAACTTGACTCTCACATTGTTGGTTGACATCGACATCAAGATATGAGTATGACATGGCATGTGGGTCTTCTGCCATGCATTCCATGCCTTGTTGGTGGCTCTCGTAACCAAGAGAAGGGAGGAAGGAGCAATTGATAGGATTTGACTCGTAGAAATTACATGGATAAGCATTGTAAAACTCCGGGTTGGGAAAAGAGTTATATGTAGAATCCTCATGGAGAGGTAAGAATTTGGGTTGCATTGGAATGGATTGATTGAAGTATTGCGAATTAAGCCATTGTAGCATTATTTCTGGCTCATCAGCGCAAATATTTTGTTCATATGCTACTGCACAGTGACCCATTTCTTCAAACCTTTTTTGGGACTTTTTTATTTGGGAGAATGGTAGAATTAGATCAATGCATGTTATGTCTCTTTGGGGTGTTGATATTTATAGTCTGCTGCTCAAGATAAATCTGACGGTCTTATTTGACTAAATATTACAAAAAAAAAATTATTCAATGTAAATAATGTATTCAATTTCTTAGTATTTTTTATTTATTTAATGTAAACAAATTATTCCTTTCTTAGTATTTAGTTCCCCTTCTTCGGACTTTCTGGAAGAGGGAAAAATAATTTTCAGAGAGAGGCAAGATTAGTATGGGCTTGTAATTCTCTATATAATTTCAAAATTCAAGGGGGACAGTTGCCTCCTTCTAGGTCTTACTGGATTTGTTCCCGGCTGAACCTGTGGGCATATCTGAGAATTTTGCCCTGTTTTCTTGTAACAATTTGTGCCCCCATTCATTAGGTTGTTTTTAAATATCCAATAATTCTGCCCTTTAAGTCCTCATTTTCTTCTCAATTGGATGTTTTTAAGGCTTTGAGGTTTTCTCTTCCCCTTCACATTGTGATTGAAGTGGCTCTCGATAGCTCATCTCTTTATTAGGTTCACCACTTTCAATAACATGCTCGGCAACATTTTCATTTAGTTCATTGTACAATGTTTCAAGCTTTATACTAGCAATGACATACAAATCTAAGGGCCTCTACAAATCATCAACAATCTTCATGGCCTTCACACAAAGATGTCCATATCTATCAAAATGAAACCATTTTTAACTTGTGACAGCAAGCACAATCAAATTGATGAAATATAAGAACATAAGAATTTTATTCAAAAAAAAAAAAACATCTACATAAACATAAAATGTGAACACATTACCTCTCAGCATCAGATCATGTGGTTTGAACTGATCTCATATCATGATGATATTTCCTCAAACCATCATTTGTGTCTTTAGTCCACCTTGGCAACATGTAACGAGGATGAAGGTCCACTGCATGGAGTTGATTTGATAAGAATGGGAGAGTATTCGCGAGGGTAAAAGTGACTACCTACGAGAGTATATTAACAGAAAAGTATTTTTTTTTTCTATTAGCGGTGGTAGTATCTGCGAGGATATACCAACAATATCAGTCACGGATACTTTCTCATTCTTATAGTTATATATGACTGTTAAGAAAAGTGAACATAGAAGGCATTTAAATTCAAAAGCCTTGCAATTATAAATTAAATTACCTCAGTGACTCCTTTATTCACTTGAACTTGGTATGAATATACTTTCCAATTAGAAGTTGTAGGACCTGTATCCTCCTCATCTCATATAGTTCATCCTAATTCTCTACTCCTTGTACGTCATATCTTGTCCTTTCCCTAAAGAGATTCTTAAAAGCAGAATAAATTTGTCAAGTGTAGCCCCAACGTGCTTCAACTTATTGGAGAAAACGACCATAGTTTCAGTTGTTTTGTGCAAGATCTAAAGTCTCCTTCATCTTCTTTGCCAAAAATCTCCTCAACCATCTTTGTAAATTGCAAGACATACTTGTAGATAGACGTGTGTGTTATGTTACGAAATCGTTACAATAAAATTTAAATGATTTAGAATCAAAAATCGAAAATCGTGCTAACAAAATAGAAGTTTAAACCTTAATTAATACCTCTCTAAATAAGTAAGTCAAGTGTGAATCGAAACCGCATTGAAATTTTGAGATTTTGACACTTTATAGGCTCAGTGCGTCCGCACTGGTGGTGAATGCGGCTGGCTGATCCGCACTGGCCTCTGTTTGCCTTAGATTGTTTTCTGAATTTTTCCTCAGTGCGTCTGCACTGGTGTGAGTGCAGATGGGTGATTCGCACTAACTCAAATTTCTCTTTTCTCCAATTCTAACCAAGTCCTGAGTGCGGGTGACCGACCTGCACTGAAATTGAGTGCGTCCGCATTAGGCTCAGACTTTTTCCTTGTTTAGTGTCGTTTTCATGAAAATTTGACTAAGTACTGAGTGCGTCTGCACTGGGATATTCTTTTCTGTGTTTTCCAAGCTGCTAAAATTCTGCCAAGTGCTGAGTGCGGGTGACCGACCAGCACTAAAATTGAGTGCGTCCGCACTCATGTATATGTCTGTGTATTTTGAACTACTGAAAACCTGTCTAAGTGCTAAGTGCGGGTGGCCGGCCCGCACTGAAATTGAGTACGTCTGCAATCAGGGTATTTTTAACCCATAATCCAAATTATTCTTCTTTCTCTCTTTCCCCTCTGCCCCTTTCCCCATTTTTGGTGATTTTCACCCAAGAGAGAAGAAAAAGAGTGAGAGAGTTTCCTTTCCCTCTCAAGCTCCTGATTGTTGCGAGAAATTGAAGTTGGAACCAAGCAAGCGGCCGTAGATCTCTCCTACCTCTCATATTCAGTATTCCTTTCTCTTTCCGTTTCTCTCTAAAATCTCAGATTTCTCGATTTCTCGGGTTTTCGTTTTAAACCCGAGATTTGTATTTGAATTGCTTGTAAACTAACTCCTTGAGCTTCTTTGATTGTTTATTTGCCGATTATTTCCGTGATTTCACTTCGGTTGTGGATTTTGATTTCTAGGGTTTTGTGCCAAAATCAAAATTGGGCATAATCATGAATTGATTAGTTTAATCCAACCGATTAGACTTGTAATTGGTAGGGTTACCTCTTGATCTTGAATTGCTAGAACGTTTAACAGCTAATTTGAGGTTTTAACCAAATTAGGGTTAACCAATCGGTAAATTGAATTGTTACGGGAACCAAATTTGGGAACCAAGGTTAAACCAAGTTATGTGTAATATAGCCGTAGGCTCGGTCGAGCAAGACTTTGCGGGACACTTCGAGACGTCTGATCCATAAGTATGCGATACGCTTGTCGTAAACAGGTGCGGGATTCTTCGACTTGTTTGATATTTTATTTTCAGGAATTAAATTATTTATTCGTTTGTCATGTTGAATGTCTGATTGTTGCATCATTGAATTGCATAAATCATTTGCATAGCCCAATCAAATTAAACTCGAATTATGGTGAATGAAATGATTTGCATGCTTGTATGGTTGCCATTTGTGTCGATCTATTATGATCTGATTTTGGTTGAAAGTCACCACAAATTATGTATGCGAGCGGATTTACGAAGTTAAGTTGTATAGATGATTTGGATCTGACGAATTTGCAAGGTTGAGCTGTATAGCTGACTTTGAGCATTGGATCCTTATAGTGCTCTAGGTGAATGACCCTCAATTTTCCCAGTACTGGTTGGGACGAGGGGTGAGTGATTGTATTGATGTGTGATTTGGAGTCGTGGGTGACATGTGTAACATCTGTGGCTCGGTGGCACTCTCCTACGTGTTAATGCATTTGAACAGTCAATTAAATGTTACGAACATTGGAATGATTCCAAAGAGGATTTTTTTTATATGACTTGAACCAGACCTTAGTAAACAGTTAAGCCAAGTGATTACAGATGGATGCCAAATAAAGGGTCCAGCTCGGTGGAACGTCTGTATGTGTTAGTAACCCTACAGACGAGGGTTTGATAAAGGGTCCAGCTCGAAAGAACATATGTAGTTGTTACAAGCCCTAATGAGTCGAGTTAAGCCAAATATGTGTTGTATTTGAAATTCATCTTGGAAATTTCGTTAATTGTGATTCATCTAGTTGAATTGTTGTCGAGCATATGCATTCTTTTATTTATGAATATATATCTGTTTGAATTGCTGTTGTATGGATTTCATTTTTGAATATGGAGCTTGATTGCAAGTCCAATAATCTAATTGTGGCAAATTCGCATTGAGAATTTATTCTCACCCCCACCCTTGGGGTTACCTTACAGGTTCTGGTGCGTCCGATTCCGGGGAAGCACACGAGTAGCAGGCCATTGGTAGTTTACCTTATATGATCCTAGAGATATTTTGTTGTATAATTCTAGGGTTAGCCTTTTGGTTGGTATCCGGATGAGATACTTTGTTGTATTATACTCTGATCAGACTATGTACTCTTATTATATTTAGAAACTTGTCTTATATTGCTTATTGTCTTGATTGAATTGTTAATTGCCTTGTAAGTGTACACGGTATTGTATGCTTACGGCAAGGTACTGTTACGACCCGTGGCTGCGGGGTGTGACAGTTCTCTTTGGTGGTATCAGAGCTCAAGGTTTTAAGCCCTAACCAGACTGATAGGATACGTGAGCGGGGTACGTTACACTTGGGGTCGTTATGGCTAACGACTTGTTCGTTCTATGAGATAAGTATATGCAAATCTAATAAATATTTTCTCCTTATTTAGAATTATGGAACGACATCGAGGTAGGGGACGATCTCGAATCAGAAATCATGATCCTATTCGGGATCCACAAAACGAGCCAATCATTCATATGAGTGAGGCCGAATCTTAGGGCCTGAGGTCCAGAGAGTTGATCTTGGATCTAGATGTGCCCAGGACTAGGATCGAGACTTAGATGATAGGCTGATTTCGGCTTACGAGAGAGGCCGCCAGGTAGAGAGATGTGAGGTGGTACCAGAGGTTCACAGAGGTGCTCCTGAGGAGTTCAGGAGGTTGTATGACTCCTTCATACGCCTTAAGCCACCTCGTTTCGAGGGCACTGGTGAGTATGCCACTGCTGAAGAATGGCTCACGAGCATGAATGCGAAGTTGGTTCTTTGTCGGGCACCTAAGGAAGATATGGTGGAGCTGGCAGAGCAACAATTGGAGAGCAGCGCAAGATTTTGGTGGGATGGAGCCCGACTTAGTTATGTAAGGATTCCGTGGGAGTGGTTTGAGCAACAATTCACTCGACAGTTTCTGAGTAACATACAGCGAGATGCGTTGTGGAGGAAATTTCTGGACTTGAAGCAGAATGGGCGAGCTGTGGCAGAGTATAGTAGCGAATTCCTTGCCTTGTCCAGGTATGCGATTGATGTAGAAAGGACAGCCTTCCAAACGCGCTACGGTCATTACGAATATCTGGTGATGCCGCTCGGGCTAACGAACACTCCAGTTGCATTTATGGATCTGATGCATCGAGTGTTTCATGATCTGCTGGATTCAACAGTGGTGGTGTTTATCGATGACATCCTGGTATATTCAAGGTCACGAGAGGAGCATGAAGTACATCTACGGATAGTGTTGCAGAGGTTGAGAGATTATCAGCTATTCGCAAAATTTTCAAAGTGTGAGTTCTGGTTTGAAAAAGTGACATTTCTCGGTCATGTGACATTAGGAGAAGGGTTGGCAGTAGATTCAGAAAAGATTCGGGCGGTGACTGATTGGAAGATACCAGAGACAGTTACGGAGATTCGCAGCTTTCTGAGGCTAGCAGGTTATTATAGACGGTTCGTACTTGGATTCTCACAGTTTGCTGCTCCCCTTACGAAGCTGTTACACAAAGGTGTGAAGTTCGAGTGGGGTGCCACTCAAGATCAGAGCTTTCAGGAGTTGAAGAATCGGTTGGTATATGCACCGGTTCTTGCCATGCCAATCACAGACAAGGATTATACCGTCTACGCTGATGCATCCCGATCAGGTTTGGGATGTGTGCTGATGCAAAAGGACCATGTTATAGCGTATGCCTCTCGGCAGTTACGATCACACGAACAGAATTACCCGACCCATGATCTGGAGCTAGCTGCAGTAATCTTCACCTTAAAGATTTGGCGACATTACCTGTATGGAGTAAGGTGCCGTATTTTCACGAATCACCAAAGCTTGAAGTATATATTCACTTAGAGGGAGTTGAATTTGAGGTAGAGGAGATGGTTGGAGCTGATGAACTATGATCTAGATATTCAATATCACGCAGGAAAGACAAATGTGGTAGCAGATGCAGTGAGCAGGAAGAGTCAGATCAATCTGGCATGGATTATCACTAGTGAGACACATCTTCTCGAGGAAATGAGAAGAATGAATTTGCACATAGGCGCATCCCATGAGTTCGCGTTGGAAACCTCATCTCGATTGATGGGAGATAGCAATAGTGCAGGTACATCTACAGTTGCCTCGATTATCTTGGCTGCGGTCGAAGTCTAACCGGAATTACATGAGCAGATCCTAACAGCACAACAGGAGGACTCAAAATGCCAACAGTGCCGACAACATTTTGAATCAAATTCAGATTCGCCATTCCAACTCTGCGAAGACAGTATTCTACGGTTCCATGACCGCATATGTGTTCCAAATGACTAAGAGCTAAAGAATCTGATTCTATCAAAAGCACATGACTCGGGGTATACTATTCACCCTGGAGAAGTCAAGATGTATCAGGATCTAAAGTGACATTTCTGGTGGCCAAAGATGAAAAGGAACGTGCAAAACTATGTGGAGAAATGTCAGATCTGTCAGCAGGTCAAAGCAGATAGACAAAAGAGGGCGGGATTACTAAGACCTCTTGAGATACCCACACGGAAATTTGAGTCGATTACCATATGGGTTATAGTGGATAGACTGACGAAAATTGCACACTTCATTCCACTTCGAATCGAAACATCTGGAAGAGAGCTAACTGATCTGTTCTTGCAGTACCAGTTTAAATACCACGGTTGCTCGCGAAACATCGTCTCCGACCAAGACATCTGATTTACCTCTCACTTTCAGGGAAGCTTTCAAGAAGCCATGGCTACGAAGTTGAGATTCAGTACAACCCATCATCTGCAAATCGACGGTCAATCCGAACGAACGATACAAATGTTGGAAAATATGCTTCGATCCTATGCTCTAAGTTTTCGAGACTCTTGGATCAACCATTTGTATTTGGTAGAGTTTACATATAACAATAGCTACTATTCGAGTATCGGAATGTCACCACAGGAGGCACTTACGGGACAGCAGTGTCATACATCGCCGTGGTGGGGACCCGCAGGTACGTATTCACCTACCGGGCCTCAGATGCTAGAAAAGGTTGCCGAAAAGACAAAAGTTGTTCTGAGTTGGCTTAAGTCGGCCCAAGAGTGACAAAAGAAATGTGCAGATGTGCATCAAAGAGCGTTGGAGTTTCAAGAAGGGGATCATGTGCGACTTCGAGTTTCGCCCGTCAGGGGTGTACATCGATTTGGTGTTTCGGGTAAATTGAGTCCCCAATATATTGGACCGTTTCAGATTATGCGGCGAATGGAACCGGTGGCATATGAGCTTGCATTGCCACCAGCATTGGACTGGATTCATCCGGTGTTTCATGTGTCATAATTGCGCCGGTACGTACGAGATCCATCTCATTGTATCAATCATTCTGACTTGCATGTCCCAGATGACTTGTCCTATCAAGAAGAGCCAATGCAGATATTAGACTGCAAAGAACAGTGATTTCAGAGCAAGACAATCAAGCTTGTTTTGGTCAAATGGGGACGCCATTCGACTAAGGAAGCGACATGGGAACATGAGGAAATTATTTGTGAGAAGTACCCGGAACTATTCAACGAATCAGGTACGCAATTTAGTTCAGAGGACTGAACTTTATTTTAAGGGGGGGGGGGAAATGTTACGTTACGAAATCGTTACAATAAAATTTAAATGATTTAAAAGAAAGAATCGAAAATCGTGCTAACAAAATAGAAGTTTAAACCTTAATTAATGCCTCTCTAAATAAGTAAGTCAAGTGTGAATCGAAACCGCGTCGAAATTTTGAGATTTTGACACTTTATAGGCTCAGTGCGTCTGCACTGGTGGTGAGTGCGGGTGGCAGATCCGCACTGGCCTCTGTTTGCCTTAGATTTTTTTCTGAATTTCTCCTCAGTGCATCCGCACTGGTGTGAGTACGGATTGGTGATCCGCACTGACTCCAATTTCTCTTTTCTCCAATTCTGATCAAGTATTGAGTGCGTCCGCACTGGGGTATTCTTTTATGTGTTTTCCAAGCTGCTGAAATTCAGCCAAGTACTAAGTGCGGGTGACCGACCCGCACTGAAATTGAGGGCGTCCGCACTCGTGTATATGTCTGTGTATTTTGAACTGCTGAAAATCTGTCTAAGTGCTGAGTGCCGGTGGTCGACCCGCACTGAAATTGATTGCGTCCGCAATCAGGGTATTTTTAACCCATAATCCAGATTTTTCTTCTTTCTCTCTTTCCCCTCTGCCCCTTTCCCCATTTTTGGTGATTTTCACCCAAGAGAGAAGAAAAAGAGTGAGAGAGTTTCCTTTCCCCTCTCAAGCTCCCGATTGTTGCGAGAAATTGAAGTTGGAACCGAGCAAGCAGCCGTAGATCTCTCCTAGCTCTCGTATTTAGTATTCATTTCTCTTTCCGTTTCTCTCTAAAATCTTAGATTTCTCGATTTCTCAGGTTTTTGTTTTAAACCCGAGATTTGTGTTTGAATTGCTTGTAAACTAGCTCCTTGAGCTTCTTTGATTGTTTATTTGCCGATTCTTTCCCCGATTTCACCTCGGTTGTGGATTTTAATTTCTAGGGTTTTGTGCCAAAATCGAAATTGGGCATAATCGTGAATTGATTAGTTTAATCCAACCGATTAGACTTGTAATCGGTAGGGTTACCTCTTGATCTTGAATTGCTAGAACGTTTAACAGCTAATTTGAGGTTTTGACCAAATTAGGGTTAACCAATTGGTAAATTGAATTGTTACGGAAACCGAATTTGTGAACCAAGGTTAAACCAAGTTATGTGTAATATAGGCGTAGGCTCGGTCGAGCAAGACTTTGCGGGACATTTCGAGATGTCTGATCCATAAGTACGCGATACGCTCGTCATAAACAGGTGCGGGATTCTTCGACTTGTTTGATATTTCATTTTCAGGAATTAAATTGTTTATTCATTTGTCATGTTGAATGTCTGATTGTTGCAACATTGAATTACATAAATCATTTGCATAGCCCAATCAAATTAAACTCGAATTATGGTGAATGAAATGATTTGCATGCTTATATGGTTGCCATTTGTGTCGATCTATTATAATCTGATTTTGGTTGAAAGTCACCACGAACTATGTATGTGAGCGGGTTTACGAAGTTGAGCTGTATAGCTGACTTGGATCCGACAAATTTGCAAGGTTGAGCTGTATAACTGACTTTGAGCCCTAGATCCTTAATGCTTTAGGTGAACGGCCCTTAGTTTTCCAGCTCGAAAGAACATATGTAGTTGTTACAAGCCCTAATGAGTCGAGTTAAGCCAAATATGTGTTGTGTTTGAAATTCATCTTGAAAATTCCGTTAATTGTGATTCATCTGGTTGAATTATTGTCGAGCATATGCATTATTTTATTTATGAATTTATATCTGTTTGAATTGCTGTTGTATGGATTTCATTTTTGAATATGGAGCTTGATTGCAAGTCCAATAACTATGGCAAATTCGCACTGAGAATTTATTCTCACCCCCACCTTTCGGGTTACCTTACAGGTTCTGGTGCGTCTGATTCCGAGGAGGCACGTGAGTAGCAGACCGTTGGTAGTTACCTTATATGACCCTAGAGATATTTTGTTGTATAATTCTAGGGTTAGCCTTTTGTTTGGTATCCGGATGAGATACTTTGTTGTATTATACTCTGACCAGACTGTGTACTCTTATTATATTTAGAAACTTGTTTTATATTGCTTATTGTCTTGATTGAGTTGTTAATTGTCTTGTAAGTATACACAGTATTGTTTGCTTACGGCAGGGTATTGTTACGACCCGTGGCCTCGGGGTGTGATAGTGTGTCTGTCGGTCCACAACCTCAAAAAAAATTAGCTCTTTCACTTCATTGTGAAGTGGACATAAATTTCCCGAAAATAATCGGGAATCCACCTTTTCTTGGGTTTTAAACATGATTTCCAAATGGTGGTAATCTTGTAAGTTGTACTTGTCAAGCATATCTTCCCACCCTTCTTCAAAACCTTCCATCGCCAAACTTAAATTAATGCAACCTTGTAAGTCATATTTGAATCCTTTTATCTGGTCATACAAAACCCCAATTTGTCTCTTTCTTTCCTCATAAGTCATGATATGCCATTAACAACACCTGTGTTTGTATTTGGAAAGATCTCAGCTATTGCTACTTTGATTACCGAGTCTTGGTCAATGATGATAGCTTTCTGTTAAGATTACACTCGGTTCCAGCATAACTTGGGGATCAAGTTGAATCCTCTAGAAGATCTATATCTACTCAAAAGAAGGAAATAAGAAATTCAAGGATATCAATCATATCTACTGAAATAGGCAATTGATAGTATTTGGTTATTTGTCATTAATTCTAAGGATTGGTTTCTATGTTTAGCATGATATACAAAATATTTCTAAATTGATAAATAAGCATGTAAGAACCGTATAATTTATACGAGGAAAAAAAATCTGGAAGGGAAGGGAGATTCATCGGAGTATTGTGTTCTTGAGTTCTTGAGTTGTCTTTAACTTTAATTTTTTGTGCAATACTGCTCTAAGCAGCGATCCATATTTGGTAGGACAATGTCAAAAGTCAAATCCCAAGAATCAACTACCATTGTTGCACTAATTGAGCAAATGGCGAGAATAATAACTCAAATGGTAGCTATGTAAACTGCTACCATAAACAATCCTCAACCGGCAACACAAATCATACCTCAACCTGTTGCCATGATCGAGGGTATAATTCATTCAAGTGTTATTGATGTAAAATTTGACGGCACAAAACTAAGGTGCACAAACTGTGGCAAAAACCGGCACACAAAGGGGCAATGTTTCAAAGGGATAGGCTACCCGGATTGGTGGAAAGGTGACAAGAAGAATATGTATGAGGAGAAAGGAAAAGGTGTAGCAGCAATAACTGTGGTTGCAGGTAGTCGGGTAACCAGTAAGCAGCAACCTACACTTTTATAAGGAGAAGCAGCTGAACCCAAACCAAAGCCATGGTAGCAACTAGGACCGAACCAATCTGGTCAGCAAGTAGCAGTCAGAACTAAGTCACAAACAAAAGGAGAAGATTTTGTGAAGGTAAAAATGATATTTTCAAAACTAGCATGGGTAAGTGTAATATCTCAAATTTGAGCAAAAACAGAAAAAAATGAAGGTTGGGTCATTGATTCAGGTGCAACGGACCACATGACGCATGAAAAACCTAAATTAGAAATCATGTGCACTTCACATAAAACTGGAATCATTAATGCAAATGGGTAAGTTTATATAGTAGAAGGTGCAGGAGAAATTGTATTACCAAATCAAATAAGGTTGAAAAATACACTTGTGGTTCATTCCCTTGCAACAAAATTGATATTTGTTAGCCAACTTACAAATGATCAAAATTGTGTTGTACTTATGTTCCCTGACCACTGTGTAATTTCAAGATATTCTCATGAAAATGATCATTGGCCATGGTACTAGACATGATGGGTTGTATTACTTGGATGAAGTCAAAACTTGTAGCAATTATATAGTAAGGGGAGATCATATATCTACTAAGAATAAAATTTGGGTAGGCATAAAAGAATAGGTCACCCGTCTTTTGGATACATGAAAAAGCTTTTACCCGATTCATTTTTGCATTTAGATCCTAAATATTTTGTTTGTAAAACTTGTATCCAATCTAAGAGTCATAGAACAACTTATTATA
Source organism: Carex pumila (assembly GCA_033356055.1). Taxonomy (NCBI): domain Eukaryota; kingdom Viridiplantae; phylum Streptophyta; class Magnoliopsida; order Poales; family Cyperaceae; genus Carex; species Carex pumila. The sequence goes on from JARJHM010000716.1 coordinate 55,655, forward strand.
GTAGTCAAAATAAATGTAATAATCTTTTTGATTTGATACATACAGATGTATTGGAACCATCCTCTATAATTTCCAAATTTTGTTATAGATGGTATGTTTCCTTTATTGATGATTACTCCAGAATGACTTGGCTCTATTTACTTAAAACAAAAGACGAGGTTTCTAAAGTTATTCAAGATTTCCATAAATTGGTAAAGACTCAATTTGGGAAAGAAATAAAAACCATAAGGAGCGATAATGGGACAAAATACTTGAACTAGAGGGTACAAAATTTTTTTAGAGAAAATGAGATTATTCATGAGACAACATGTGTAGGAACACCTCAGCAAAATGGCATTGTCGAACAAAAAAACAAACATCTCCTTGAAATGACTCGATCACTACTACTTGAAAATAAAGTACCTCCTATGTTTTGGGATAATGGCCTTTCATTTGTTGTTTACCTCTCAAATTGTACACCCACAAGTGCAAATAATTATAAAACCCATAACCAAGTCCTATCATCTCATATGACCATACCATCTGTCTTAAATTTGCCTCAAAAAGTATTGAGTGTGTTGCTTATATCGATATACAAAAACCATTTTCTTACAAAGCTAGAATCCAGGGCTGAAAAATATGTTTTTTTATGAATGGAAGCAAATCAGAAATGTTATAAATGCTATAATCCAGGTACTAGCAAATTCTCTACTACCATGGATGTTATTTTTTTAGAAAATGAGTCATTTTGTAACAAAATCCAAGATCCGATTCAGGAAGGCAGCAGTCATGATGAACCGGACTTTGATTTAACTTTTTTATCAGATCCAATAGTAGCTGATTTAGGTCCAGGCCCAGCAGCTGATTCGGGTCCAGGCCTAGCAAATGATTCGGGTTCAGGCCCAGCAAATGATTCGGGTCCAACAGCAACTGATTCGGGTCCAACAGCAGCTGATTCGGGTCTAGTAGTAGTGGATTCGGGTTTAAGCCCAGCAATTGATTCAGGTCGAGCAGCAACTGATTCATGTACAGATCTAGCAAATAACTCAAGTCCAGCAGCAGTTGACTCAGGTTCGAAAAATGATGAAGGTTCTGAGCAACAGAATCCAACAGAAACAGGACAATCGGGCTATTCACCAAATGAAAATAAGCCATGGATAGATCTTACTGAAGCAATACCACCAGAGGATAACAACGATGTATGTTCTTCTGAAACCCAGCCTAAATATCCTTCACATGTTAATCGTGGCAAACCACCAAAAAGATGCATCCCAAAAGATGAGACGAGTAAAAACAAGATCATTTGTAATACCAGAGATAAGGTCCTCTGATTTCATTATTTAGTTGCTGGTACTTGCTTAAGTACCGAATTTTGTAAAAGATTCTATTAGTTTCTAATAAAACTGGTGAGACCCACTTTTCAAACAGAAAAAGGAAAAAAAGACGGAAGATGCTTCAAATGAAAATCAAATGAAACGAAAAGTGTAATGTATATTGTCGTGAGAGTTTGCATCCTCCTCATTATTTATTTTTTGACCGTCTTAACAAAATTCATATTAATTAGTTTCCGTCTATAATGCACTAGTGTTCTCTTTAAAATTTATGCTAATATGTAATAAACAGATAGGATCTAACTTCAAACGGTGCTTTAATGAAGAGAATATAAATTGCTGTTGCGATAACCGAGGAAAGCAAATGGATGGATGTCGACATGTATGTCTCCCCAAACTGAACTTATATTTACCTGCCTTGGACTAAGGGGAGGTATGCAAAAAAAAAAATTTGAAAAGTGTGAACATATTAAAAAAAAAGAAAAGAAAAAAAAAAGAAAAAGAGAGAGAGAGAGAGAGTAAAAGATAAACTTCGGAGCTAGGGTTCCAATCTGAATACAACGTTGGATAGGCTTTGGAGCTAGCGTTCCAGCACCGAGGTGTAGCTCGGTTGATTAGAAGTTGCCACTCAGCTAGGGTTCTAGTGCCATGCTAGCTAGTGTTTAGAGCTAGGGTTCCCGGGCCGAGGTGTAATCTTCTTTGATTCACATTTTGTTTTTTATAATTTATTATTTACTGCAATTCTTATTCATTACTGGACTGAGTTTATGAACTTTTTGTATATGCCCTCAATTAAAGAATTTATGAACTGAGTTTACTAAAATAGTTTATCTCATCTTTTTTCCATTTTTCAACAAGTGATTAAAATCATTCCTCATATGTCAGAGTATTTGAAAAGTAAGCCTTACCCTCTTGTTGATCTGTCGGCATAGACTCAGAGATGGATATTACTTGCAGTAAATTCCTATTAATATTACTTGCGCATTTAATATTTGCGGTAATTTCCTTACTGTAGACATACGCTAGAATTAAGGGTGTCAACTGGTTGGGTCACACATCATCTTTAGGTCAAATAGTAACAATTTATTTTCATTCTTATACTGGTTTGATGTGTGACATGAATCAGCCTGGATGTTAAACTGGTTAATTTGTATCCCACTCTTCGAAATATGTTGGTTTCTCATTTTATCTAGTTATTAATGTGTGAGGTCACCTGTCAGCCATTCAAATGTTATGGCACAGTAACTTGAAGGTTTCCAGCATAGGTAAGCACAGACTACGACATACTATTACTTCAACATGAGTGTTCTAGGAAATGTGGAGGTTTTATTGACCTCACCTTACAGGTATGTCACTGATCCTGCACCGTGGTAATTTTTCCTACATAGATGAAAAAATAATTTTGGTTGACAACTACATAGTTGGTTCTTGAGCTTAATTTAGAAGGGCTTGGTTATTTTGAGAGAATCTGATGCACTCACCGAGTAAAAAAATTCAAAGACTAATTAGGTGCAAATACAATTTTAGGTGCTAATAAGCTATGTATTTGAGGGTTCAATTCTGTTGAAATTAAACAGCACCGAAGGCCCAGCCCATTAATTTTTTCTGGAAGATTCAAGAGCCTTTCTGGTAATTCACAATCTAGAAAGATCGATTAATGTTTTGTATCTAGTGATTTCTACACATTTAATTGTAATGTATAATAAAAGTAGTCCTAACCGACATTACCAAAGTCGGTACTAGAAAAAATATGAAGTATCTAGAAAGAAGTACCACCGACTTTAGGATAGTATAAATATATGTTATGATCGTTGGCGTAGGGGGAATAAGAGAAAAAACAGAAAGCAGATAGTGAGGCATGAGTAATATTGAGAATATATCAAAGCTTGTAATCTTTGAGTAATAAAAGATATTCAAGTTTAACTCCTCTGTTTCTAAACCTTCCACAATCCGAGTCTTATAATTTCCAACATTTAGTATCAGAGCATCAGGTTCAAGTAAGAAGTTAGTGAAATAGACAAGGGCGTTCGTGAAATATAAGAAGCATCCTAAGTCGACGTCTTTAGGAGGCGCAACTATGGTGCAATCGACAGTTCCCATTTTTGCCGGAGAAAACAACGACATGTGGAAGATCAAAATGCGGACGCTGTTGCTTTCGCAAGGATTGTGGGATATAGTCGCTAAAGATTCTACCATGCCAATGACGGGAGAATTGACGCTGGAGCAGAAACAAGAACAAATGAACGATGCCAATGCCCTGTTTCTAATTCAACAAGGTATTGTCGAAAGTCTAGTTCCACAAATCAGTGGAGCAACTACATCCAAAAAAACATGGGAGACTTTGAAGGAGGAGTTTGAAAGCTCCGAAAAGGTGAAAGCGGTGAAGCTGCAAACACTAAGAAGACAATTTCAAAATCTCCAAATGAAGGAGTCAGAGAAGATCAATGAGTAGTTCTCACGAGTCGTCAAAATTGTCAACCAGATGTGGACATATGGAGAAGACATATCCGATCAGAAAGTAGTCGAGAAAATTTTAATTAGCCTCGCTGACAAGTATGACTACATCGTTACAGCAATTGAAGAATCAAAAGATATATCGATGCTTTCGATTCAACAACTAATGAGCTCCTTGGAGTCACATGAAGAAAGAAAACTCCAACGCAAAGAAAATTTGGTGGAAGATGCATTTCACTCCAAGCTGAGCTTCAGATCACGATATAACCCCACAAGTCAACAAAATAACCAACGCGGCGGTCAGCGACAAGATGAAGAAAAACAGTCTACGCAAAAGGAGAAAGCACCAGGTTCGAGTTATTCAAATTTATGGTGCGATATACACAAAAGGTCGAACCACAGTACATCTTAATGTTGGTCAATAAAGAGATGCAATAAATGCAAGAAGATCGACCACATAGCACGAATGTGCAGATCAAGAATTAATGACCGAGCAAACTTCCTAGAAGAAAATGAGAGTCATGAAAGCATTTTCTATGCATGCCACTCAGCCAATGAAGAGAAAGGCGATATCTGGTTTCTCGACAGTAATTGCACAAATCACATGACTAGAAATCGTGAATTATTTCATGACATCGATGCTTCGTATGAGACAAAGGTACGTATGGGAAACGACTCAATTGTTCAAGCAAAAGGAAAAGGAAGTATTGCCGTGCAAACCAAGATGGGTCTGAAATTTATCCGAGATGTATTGTTAGTTCCGGACCTAAACCAAAATCTACTGAGCGTGGGGCAATTAGTGCAAAATGGATACGCAGTTCCTTTTGAAGATGGAGGCTGCAAAATTTTTGACCAAAAAAATAAAAATCAAATAATAGCAAAAATACAAATGGAGAAGTCTAGAAGCTTCCCACTCCGGATAAGCTACGGTCCGCATTTGGCACAAAGAAATGAGGTGATCGAGTCACAAGAGAAAGGTGATACACGCCAAGAAGATTCAAGTACAAGACAAAAATTCTGGCCAAATCTAGGATTGAACCCGAGTGCTAGGCGAAAAGCTGATGAAGAGTCAGTCTAAGATATCAGAGTCAAACCCCAAGCAAGTAAGATTTTTACCTAAATTTTACGAGTCATCCAATTTCTCTATAATTGAACCTCAAATCTATGAAGAGGCCGCAAAGCATGAAAATTTGAAGAAAGCTGTGGAGGACAAAAGTCACGAGATTGAAAAGAACAACACTCAAAAGCATGTAGATCGACCAAAATATCATGAAGTCATTGGTGATAAATACACCTACAAAACAAGGTTGATGACAAAAGGCTTCAATCAAGAACCCTGCATCAACTATTGGAAGACATATGCTCTGACGAGAAAGCTAGAGAAGTGGCGATCATATCAACTTGACGTTAAATCGGAATTTCAAAATAACTACCTTGATAAAGAAATTTACGTGAAGGAGCCACACGGAATTTTAAATCAAGGGGGAGTGAATGGAGGATACAGAAAATCGATCAGCAAATTTAAGTCTAAAGAAAATCAAGTCGATGCTGAGGGGAAGTATTGAAATTAAACAGCACCGAAGGCCCAGCCCGTTAATTTCTTCTGGAAGATTCAAGAGCCTTTTTGGTAATTCACAATCTAGAAAGATAGATTAACGTTTTGTATCTAGTGATTTCTACACATTTGTAATGTATAATAAAAGTAGTCCTAACCGACATTACCAAAGTCGGTACTAGAAAAAATATGAAGTATCTAGAAAGAAGTACCACTGACTTTAGAATAGTATAAATATATGTTAGGATCGTTGGCGTAGGGGGAATAAGAGAAAAAACAGAAAGCAAATAGTGAGGCATGAGTAATATTGAGAATATATCAAAGCTTGTAATCTTTGAGTAATAAAAGATATTCAAGTTTAACTTCTCTGTTTCTAAACCTTCCACAATCCGAGTCTTATAATTTCCAACAAATTTGTCCTTGATGTAAATCTCTACTTTCACGCTCATCCATACTTTTTTATTTGCTTGCAAGTAGGTTTTTTTACTTTTTGGCAATGAATGACATGGTTGCCTCGCTCTCTGTATATTTCGGGGGCAATTTTTCTGCCAAGTTCTGAGGCTTTGTGTTGAAATTGATAGAGTGTTGTGTACAGTTGACATAGGAGAATTACTGCAAACTTCTATGGTAATCAATCTTTCAGCATGACCTGTAAAACAAAAAGAAAGAAAAATTAGAAATCCTTCTGTCCTACTTGTTAAGTCTTTTAATTACATTATCTTCTCTATTAAAAACTTATTATTTTTAGAAAATATCTTTTAATAATTTAATTATTTAGGACGCGCTGCGAAAGCGAGTCAGTAAAGCGACCGGCCCCACAACGCAATCCCTGTCTCTAGCCTTCGCCTCCATGGTCCTCGGATTTTGCTCTTCTCCAAAGTTTTTTTCTCTAACTCTCTCTCTCAATTTTCTGATCTTTGAGTCGCTCAACACTCAACCCGTTAGGGTTTTCTTTTTCTTGTGTGCCTCGGTCGCTTGTGCTCCTTCACTTTAAATTTACTTGTGTGTTCTCAATTTTCTTTGTTGAGCTTTGCCAGACTCGATTTTCAGTCTAATTGGGAAGGGTAATGAGGGCCTTTGCTAGCTCATACTTAGAAGACTGAAAGTGATTTTGATTTTGAATTGATTTGTGCGGGAGAGTACTGATATGCATGACTGTAACACTATGAAAAAATTAAATTTAAATTTATAATTAAAAGTAATATACAAAATGTCTAGATATGTTTTTAACTAAAATAGGTAATATTTTAAAAGTAACTTTTTATTTTATTTAACAAATCGATAAGATTGTTGAGTTATTTAAAAGTGAATCATTATGAGATTCTCTAGATATCAAACTGATTATATAAAGTGAATGTTACTTATCGAAAAGTTATGAAAAATATAAAGAGACAAATATTTGAAAGTTAGAAGTGGTATGAGATAGATACATGTAAAGAATTAACATTGCTAATGTACAATCTTTTTCTTAAGTAATTTTGGACAAATTTGTAAAATTTAGAAGTTTATAGGATAAATGTATAAGATGAATTTTTAATGGTATGTGGGACCGGCGTTTTTGCACTAGTGGAAAATATGAAATCAGGATCGGTTATAAACACATATCAGTATCGGAATTCAACCGATCTTGATGAAGGCGATACTGATATTATCAGGATCGGTTTTATATTTTTCAAGAACCGATCCAAATAGAAACTATTAGGATCGGTTTTTTAATAAAACCGATCTTAATAGTTGTTATCTGGATCGGTTTTTATATAAAAATCAATCTTGATAGTATTTTCGGAATTTTTTTTAATTAAAAATTACATATCAAAATCGGTTTTTATATAAAAACCGATCCAGATAACAACTATTAAGATCAGTTTTTATATAAAAACCGATCTTGATAGTATTTTCCAAAAAAAATTTTAATTAAACATTACATATCAAGATCGGTTTTTATATAAAAACCGATCCAGATACGTACTATCAAGATCAGTTTTTATATAAAAACCGATCTTGATAGTATTTTCCAAATTTTTTTAATTAAACATTACATATCAAGATCGGTTTTTATATAAAAACCGATCCAGATACATACTATCAAGATCAGTTTTTATATAAAAACCGATCTTGATAGTATTTTTGAAATTTTTTTTAATTAAACATTACATATCAAGATCGGTTTTTATATAAAAACCGATCTTGATAGTATTTTCAAAAAAAAATTTTAATTAAACATTACATATCAAGATCGGTTTTTATATAAAAACCGATCTTGATAGTATTTTCGAAATCTTTTTTTAATTTAAAATTACATAGCAAGATCGGTTTTTGAATAAAAACCGATCCAGATATTTTGTTGAATGTAAAAAATAAATTTTAATTATTTGGCCAGCTTCCATTTATATATATATGCTGGCCCAATTAATATGCTACCGGTACAAATCACAGATTGATATATATGCATACAAATCACAAATAGATATCAAACACATCCTACAAATTAAGTTTACATATCCTAAATTATGTTTACACATACAAATCACGTACAAATCCTAAATTAAATATCATAGACATACACATCCTACAGATTAAGTTTACACATCCTAAATTGTTGTACTTCATGTCTACTGTACCTCTTTCAGGAAAATTTGAACCCACATTTTTCGTAAGTCGCTCAAGCGTTGAACAGTATGTTTAGCGGGAATGTCCTGCATTTTTTAAAAGATAGAAGAGCATGCACAATTAATTGTGTATTTTATTATATTTGAAACAACAATGCTTAATTACTTTTTGAAAATATATAAATGCATACCTTTAAGTTCGGAAAAGTATATATGTGTTCGTTTATTATGTCTTGCATGAGCAACATGACATAATATGCACATTCCCAGCCGGCTGGTTGTTGTGGACACTACATAATAAGTTTGAAAAAATTAAAATGTATCTTAATGAGCATACAAATGGCTTATATGTCTAGATATTCACATTTTTTGGCATCTAGGTCCTTATAATCATATATCTCAATAGAAACTATTACCTTGCAATCGTTATGAATTGTCAAAGAAGTCTCCATTACCCTGAGGAAGACACTGTTGAAATATGAACACATTGAACAATTAGTACTTACAAGAGATATTTAAAATGATAAATGATAAAATAATAAAAAGATCTAATGCATTCTAAACAAACGTAAAAGTTAGGATGGCACTTACTCCTCGACCGCAGCAGTGATCATTAGCATTTTTTTACTTTTCTTATCGGAATCATAGACGTACAATGCACTTTCTCTTGGCATAAGCACGGTCAATACCCAATGATTGCTGCATGTTAGGTTTGTAGCATGTCATATTATATAATTTTTATATTTTGACATAAATATATTAAAATTAGAATATATATAACACTAACATGTGGTGATAGGGTATAAATATCAATCTCTTGTCCCGATTTTCGTTGAGTGCTTGCCCTATGTATTGAAGTACAGCTCCTCGATCATCACTCAGCATGGCGGCATTCGTCCGGTGGGGGTTCATGAAACCAACCTGCACATCGGGAAATTCCTCCTTGATGTATTTGTGCCAATACCTAAAAAAAAGAAGGCATACAGGTGTTCTCAAATTTGTTTTATTTGAATTGAAGGTACTAAATTCTATAATTATTACGAATATTAACTCACAGCATCCACATCTAAATGATCGGCCCAATGAGCCACTCCCGTGGTGCAAGCAAGGCCGCATAATCATCTGCATAAACGGATATGGAGTCTGCTGAACAGAAAATATCAAGTGGCGGATCGATTTTGAATGGACTGTCATCTAGCTCCGCAAATCGATCATGCAGATTCTTGAATGTTTGTCCTAGCTTGTCAAAGTTGACAACATCAAACGCCTTGTAGTGATTTGTTGCTTTCCCACCTACAGGAAGATGTACCTCTTCGTGTGGTTCCTGCAAGATTTCGTAATAAATTGAAATAAAATCCATAATGAACCATGACTCTATCATATAGATACAAATTAAGAAGTATAAGAACTTAGCAATAATATACCTCAGCTGAACCTGTCAATATCATGGGCATCGGCCACGCAGTGAAACTACCGAGGACCGATCCAAGAGTTAACTGCTCACCATTTGGTACAGGTAAGGGGAGCTCTAGGAAGTCCGCATCTTTAACACCATCCACCGTTACTCTTGCATGGTCGGGCGGGATCGGCCTGTTGTGAATTGTTCCACCGGGTATAACTGGAACATGAATTGTCCCCATGGCCACCACAACAGTATTCTCACCTACTTTCGCCAGGAGTCTGCAGCCGAGTTCTGCCTCCTGTACAAGTATATGTATTTACTCGAATAAAATCCGAATATATATGAAACTACGGCATAGGCCAACTAATTTAAATCTAAATTTGCATTACCTCAGTAAACCCGGAAAGATCGGTATATGGTTTGACTAACTGGTAGCTGCTTTGAAAGACCGTTGGGGTAAACGTCTTTTCTTGTTGGCCCATCGTCTCCCGAACCAAAATTGCAAGTTCAGATTTCATTTGTTGCCTTGTTTCTAGCCGTAATCTCTCCTCTATTCCTCTTACTCTCTCCTCCACTCTTTGATCCACTCTCACGTTAATTTCGTCTTCTGATGTCTTCAAGGTACGTGTCCTCCTTATCCGGCCCTTCCCGAATGTTTGTGACTGTGGAATCAGACCTCCCACTCCTCTCACCCTCCCAGGATGTTCCGGATTTGGCAGAGATTGTCCCAGAACATCCTCGTATCGTACGACCGCCAACTGGCCTTATTTGAAAGCCGCTTCTTGTTCTTCCTGAAATGATAACATACATGTTACAACATAATAATTTAAAGTTGAATTTCAATGAATAACAATATCTAAATCCTCACAATTCTGTTGATGACCGGTACATATGTTTCTGGATAAAAGCGTTCCTTGGTCTCGTCTGAGAGCTTCTGTCTGGCTATTTTCCATGTGACGTGCCTATGCTCAACCGACAAATCAACAAGCTACCCTTGGGAAGACGGATCACTAGATGCTTTCTCGTCTGCAATCGCCTGCATAGCATCTTTAAGTCTGTTCTGGAAACCTTCACCATTGTATCCTCTGGATCCCAAGAAATGCGGATACATACATGCCTATCTAGATCAATTTAATATTAATATTTTATAAATCAATTTTCATAAAAAATGTATACATACATGCCTATCTGGATCGGTTATTACACTAAAACCGATCCAGATAGGCATGTATGTATACATTTTTTATGTAAATTGATTTATAAAATATTAATATTAAATAAGAAAATTTATGAAACAATTTATAAAATATTAATATTAAATAACATAATTTATAAAACAATTTAAAAAATATTTTACCAAACAATTTATAAATAATTTTTGTATGTATTTATTTTTAGAATAATTAATTCAAAATTTCTTAACTTTTTAAGATGTGATTTGTAAAAATAATTTATTAAGTTTTATATTGTAATTCAATCAAAAAAATTTGTAGGTTACATTTTACAATATTATTCACTAACTTTTTATATTCTAATTATTTATAAAATAATTTATCTGGATCGGTTCTATATATAAAACCGATCCAGATAACAGTCTGGATTGGTTCCGTGTGTAAAACCGATCCAGATTGTTATCTGGATCGGTTTTTATATGTAGAACCGATCCAGTTTAGTTTTTCTGATTTATTTTGAATTATTAGATATATTTGAGATATATGAAAGCTACAAAAATATTTAAAAAGATGTATATAAGATATCTAAAAAGGTTTGGTTAATAAATTATCTTACAATAATATTTTCAAATAAGCTAAATAATTATTTTAGGATGATATTTACAAATTAAGAAATAAGCTTAAAAATTTACATTCGCCATGAATGGATATAAGCTACAACAAATTTCGAAGAATTACTTGCATGCTTCTCACTGACTAGTGGTTCAATTCATCCTGAAAAAAAAAATTATAAAGTCAGTAATATTAACGAATATTAACTCACATTTTCATATTTTTATATTTTGACATACTCATAAGCTTTTAGGGATTGTTGCTAGTGGTAACACCTTCAATCCATTCTCCTTCATTATGATCGTTGCGCGTGTGACTTGTTTCGTTTCCATCACCGCTTGGTAAAAATACCATGCCAGTGGAAAACGATGGTATCTCATCAAAATGATCATACGCTTCTTCGTCTTCGACATTATCAATCCTGATTATACGTCTTTTACCAGGGAGGACAACATGTCTTGAACGATCGGCGGGATCAGTTACGTAGAACACTTGTGTGGCTTGTCTTGCAAGTATAAATGGATCATCCTTGTATCCAGCCTTACTGAAATCCACCAAAATAAAACCATCTTCGTTGACTTTAACCCCCCTACGGTTATCGACCCATTTACACATAAATAACGGGATGTTAAATTTTCTATAATCTAGCTCCCAAATTTCTTCAACAAATCTGTAATATGACATTGATGCATGCGATGGTCTGGCACCTTTAGAATCTGACAAATCACTCGAAACGGCTACTAACGTCACTCCACTATTTTGCACGGTACTCTTTGAATCTTGGTTTCTTGTGTAAAATGTGTAGCCGTTGATGTCATATCCTTGGAAGGTCCTAACGACATGGACTGGACCAAGAGCCAACAGTCTGACAGTTTCTTTAATGTTCTCTCCCTCTGGAGCTTGCATGACTCTACGTGTAAACCATGCTTCAAACTTTTTATTGTGTTCGCTGATTAACCACTTGTCGGATTTCTTAGGATTCTGTTGACGCAAGAGAGTCATATGCTCGTCCCAAAATGGATGAACGTCAGTAAGGTGTTGCAAAACATGGAAATGTGCTAGTGACATCGTTGTACGGTCAGGCTCGAATAATTTTGCACCGATTGTGCCTACCTCGTGAAGTCTACCCTCGTGTTGAGATTTAGGGATGCCAATAGCTTTCGCATCGTCCATGTAATTAGTACAAAACTCAATAACCTCTTCAGCAGCATAAGCTCTTACAATGCTGCCCTCAGGCCGATATCGATTCCTCACATATGCCTTTAACAAGCCCATGTATCTCTCGAACGGATACATGTACCGCAAGAAGACAGGTCCACACATCTTAATTTCTCTAATTAGGTGAACGATTAAATGAACCATGATATCAAAAAAGGATGGCGAAAAATACATTTCAAGATGACAAAGAGTGACAACAACCTCATTCTGCAGAGCATCTAGCGTATCAGGATCATTTACTTTGCAACAGATGGCGTTAAAGAAAAAGCAAAGCTTCGTGATGGTCTGCCTAACACACTTTGGCAATATGCCCCGAATTGCAATAGGAAGAAGCTGTGTCATTAAAACATGACAGTCGTGAGACTTCATTCCTGTTAATTTTAAATCTTCCAGTGAAACTAGGTTTTTAAAATTAGAAGAATATCCAGATGGAACTTTGACACCATTGTCACACCCCGAGGCCCACGAGGCATGACAGATGCTCCTGCCGTAGGCATACGGTTGCCCGTATACCTACTAGGCAATTACGATATGATAGAAAGTAAAACATAACGCGCAAACAAAATCAATAAATAACATAAACAGATCACAAATCCCAGCTGGTCAGGTTACAGTATACAAAACCCGTATCTCGATGGATACGCATCACAAAATGACATAGAGAATATATATATATATATAACCAAAACATAACTATATACATAATCTCTAATGTCACAATACCAAACAAGCTAGGCAGCGGTGAAACTAGGGCCTACCAACCTCGTGCCTCTCCCGGATCAGCCGAACCAGCACCTGAAAAATTTACCCAAAAGAGGGGATGAGAAATAAATTCTCAGTGCGATAAATTGCCACAAATCGTTCCTGGACTTGCAATCACAGATTATATTCAGAAATAAAACACAAATAAAGCTCCTATCAGTTTATAACCATATATAAACAAGAATGCATAAATCCAACAACATACATCCAAATGAAATCACAATTCAGAATTGTCAAGATGAAATTCAATCACACAATATTTGGTTTAACTCGGTTTCAGAATATCTGGTAGTAACTACAAATGTTCCACCAATCTGGACCCCAATTCGTTCCCTCTCATCTGTAGGGTTACAGACACCTACAGACGGCTGCGCCAGGTAAAACCTTTTCTCATGACACTCATCTGTAGTTACAGGCCTAACCGTTTAATTAAAAGTCTGGTTTCAATTCACATCCAGAAAATCCATATAAAGCAAATTGACCATCCAAATGCATTACCCCCTGAGTAATGCCTCTGATACACAAGTCACATATAACCACAATCATAAAACAAAGTCATTTACCCCTCGTCCCAACCGGTACTGGGAACTGCCGAGGGCCAGACGATCTAAAGCTTTAGAACACTGGGCATCAAAGTCCCTGCAGAGACTTTGACAAATCCGATTTCACCCCCTGGGTAACATCATCACGGTGGATAACAATAATACCATATCCACCAACCAATGGTGATATGAAGCACGGTGACTTTAATTCCAAAATCAGATTATTCAGATCAACACAATTAATAACCATACCAGCATGCAAATCAATCAGATAAAACAATTCAAGTTTCACTTTATTTGGGCAATGCAATTCAATCAATAATCAACATGTCAATCGAAACACAGTTTAATTCTGAATATAAAATATCAAACAAGTCCAGAAACCCCGCACCTGTTTAGGACGATCAAGATTCGCCCTTATGTCTCAGACGTCTCGAGAGATTCCGTAAAATCTTGCTCAACCGAGCCTACACTTATGTTAACATATATACTTAATTCAATATTTGTTCGACGATTAATATGCTTACTTGAGTGATATTATTTTCTATATACTTTCCTTAAGATAATCCATTTTGGAATAAATGATCAAGCATTTATCAATAAATATTAAGTCTTTCGGAGTCAATATTAGCACTTCATCAAAATATTATGACTTTGTTTAATTATCACCATACACAATAAATATTAAGCCTTTCGGAGACAATATTAGCACTTCCTCAAAAATATTATCACTTTGTTTAATTATCACCATACACAATAAATATTAAGCCTTTCGGAGACAATATTAGCACTTCCTCAAAAATATTATGACTTTGTTTAATTATCACCATACACAATAAATATTAAGCCTTCGGAGACAATATTAGCACTTCCTCAAAAATATTATGACTTTGTTTTATTATCAAACCCTAATTCCAGAATTTCAAGGTTTTAATCCATTAAATAAGAATCGATAAATTCCACGAGTTATGATTTACTCCATTAAACCCTAATTTCAATTATTAAACCCTAATTCGAGTTTCAAACGAAAATTCGACAAATCGAGAAAATTAGGGTTTCAAGAAGAATTAAGAGAGTTAGAGATATACCAAATTGAGAGTTTGAAAGGATTGATAACTTGGTTCTGATCTCAAATCTCCGGACAGTTCGATCGATCTCGCGGCAATTAAGCTCTACCTTTCTCTCTTTCTTTTCTTTTCCTTGCGCACACACACCCACACTCATGCATACCCGAAATAAAATGATTTCGGAAGAGAAGGAAAAAGGGTTTTGATAAGTTTTGGTTCTTTTGCAATTAAGCCCCTCCAATTTGCTAATATTACATAGTTGATGAATGTTGCATATAAATCCTCTTATATATATATTTTTTTTTTATTAGTTAAATTTTTATTATAACGTAACAACCATGAAGGCATCCCAATAAGCTTTTCTTCTCTGCTTTCGACAACGTATGCATTGTGGTTTTAGATATATACAAGTTTTTCCACTTTCTCTTTCTTTCTCTGTTGGTTGTAGATCCGACCGTATGTTCAAGAATTGCATGTCTTTCCGAGCATTGATACCGTCCTTAGTCTTACCCGGATTATTCAATAATGTTCCAACCAGGCTATCACACACATTTTTAACCACATGCATCACATCGAGACAATGTCGAACATCTAAGTGCTACCAGTATGGTAAATCCCAGAATATTGACCTCTTCTTCCAACTAATTTTTGGTGCCCCTTTCTTTCTCACCGCCTTTTTTTTTTTAATTTCCCAAATTGAACTTTGATATCCTTTACTCGCGAGTAAACAACTTTACTGGTCAACGGATAATTTGCTCTGGTATTCTCGATCTTTCCATTGAATTCTTTCTTTCTTTTTCGGTGTACGTGGTTGGCAGGAAGAAATCTACGATGACCCATATACACGTTTTTAGAGGAGTTAGGTAGCCACACATCAACTGTATCGTCCAGGCAAACAGGGCACGCTTTCTCTCCTTTGACACTGTAACCCGATAAATTTCCATAAGCCAGAAAATCATTAATGTTGCAGAAAAGCATGGCCCGTAAAGTGAATTTCTCCTTACTGTATGCATCAAATATCTGCACTCCGGGTTGCCATAATTCTTTTAAATCCTCAATTAATGGTGCTAGATACACATCTATGTCGTTCTCGGGCTGTTTGGGTCCTGATATGAGCAATGTCAACATGATGTATTTGCGCTTCATACATAACCAAGGCGGAAGATTATAAATGCACAATAGAACCGGCCAACTGCTATGCTTGCTGCTCATGCTACTGTGAGGATTTATTCCATCTGCACTCAGCCCAAGCTTTAGATTTCTAGGGTCACGTCCGAATTCCAAAAACTCTCTGTCAATATTTCTCCACTGAGGAGAATCAGCAGGGTGCCTTAATTTTCCATCTTTTTTCCGGTTATCGGCATGCCAACGCACTAATTTTGCATCTTTAGCATTTGAGAACAAACGTTTGAATCTCGGTTTCACGAGGAGGTACCACAATGCTTACCATTATCAAAATCCTCTTCTAAATCACGTAACATTTGATCAAAATTATCACATCTATCTACCACCATATCATCATTTTCTTCGATATGGTATTCCTTATGCTGGGTACAAGTGCCTATGTCGGCTTCCAATCCCCAGAGATTATTCCCGTCATAATTATCACCTGTATGGTAATCCTGATGCTCAGTACCTATGTCGGTTGGTAAACTCTCACCGTGCCATAACCAACACTTATATCCTTGCTTGAATCTACGACGAAATAAATGGTTCCTCACTTGGTTCGGGTTGGAAAATTTTTGACCATTGTTACAATCACGACAAGTATAAGACATCAGTTCACTCCCTTTGCTTGTCATATCTTCCATAGCAACTCGGATAAATTCCTCGACACCTGTCATATATTCATCAAATAGACGTGATGCTTCGTACATCCAGCTGCGGTCCATCTGCAATTATAATAAACACAATTAATTAAGAATAATGTTTGGGGTACTCAATTCTGTTCACAATAGGGCTTACATGGGGCTGGGTTACCATCCTATCCCACTCTCTGAATACTTTTGTCTCAGTAGTGACCACATGTTAATCGTGTTTTAGCATTTAAGAAAATTTTGGCAGCATTTCCCCTTAGTTCCCCGAATACTCAGGGAACTAAGGAGAAATGCTGCCGAAATTTTCTTAAATGCTAAAATACGACTAACATGTGGCCACATCCTAAATGAGACAAAGTATTCAAAGAGCAGTCCCAAAATGGGGACTATTCAAAATTAATCCCTAATGGATTAATTTTGAACGGGTATCACGACCTAAAGGCATTAATCATGCGATTGTGGCTCATAAGACAATACTCTAGCTAAATACCTAATATATATACATCTACATACTCTAGTTATCAAAATACACATACATGCACAAAACTAATTAAACAAGAGTTTTATGCATGTTGTACTTACAACTTTTTAAGATGCCGTACCGAGTGAGATGAAGATAGATCGCTGCACCAAATCTCTCGATAATAGCCAATCTACAAAATTAAACTGGAAAATCGCAACCTAATTAAGTGATGTACATATAGCATATATCCTACAAGTTGAAATAAAAAAAATTCTCATATAGCATATATATAGCAAACTCAAAAGTGTGTGCATGCAAATCTTGAAATAAGAAGAGGTATTCAAACTTGTAAAGAAAATCTCAACATATAAAGAATATATAGGTCATATATAGCTAATATATTTTCTCATAACACTACAACAAAATGGTTTTTCAGCGACCGGTATCAGCGACCGGTGCTTACGCCGGTCGCAGATAGTGTTTCCCCTGAAAAAAAGAAGAGAAAAACTAAAACCAACGGCGAGGATAACTTTCAGCGACAGTATCAGCGACCGGCTCCCTCGCCGGTCGCTGAAAGTTTTTGTCCTGCGAAAATTTCGCCCCAAAACCCATTCGCGCCAGAGCCGTCGTCTTCGTCTCCATTCCTTCACCAGACCGAAAAACCCTAGCCTTGCGCCACCATCGCCTCCGTCGAAACTCCCGGTTCTCTCCTATCCTCTTCTTCTCATCGACCAATGTAACCCCTCTTCTCTCCTCTTGATCTTCTCATCAACTAACTCTCCTCTTCTTTCTGAAAAACAGGTGAACCAGTAGAGGGAAGGAGAGCAGCCTCCGGCTTCGGCTCCGAGCGCATCGCCTCGCGTTTTCTCGCCCTCGAGGCTGCCACGTGGCGTTTTGAGGTTTGTTTAATTTCACTAGATTTGCTGTCTTTTATTAAGATGTAGCATCCCATTTACGATTTATCCGGTTGGTGGATGAAATTGCTGGGCTATCTATTAAATTCGTTTTGGGAAATCGATGAACTCTGGTTAACATATCAATTTTTCTCTTCATTTGTGGTTTTAGCCTCTCTGCGTAATCACAGTTGAACATAACCAGGGATGGTTTTTGTTGATTTTATCAATTTCCTTTAGAGGTGTGCATTTAAAAGCACCTAAAACAGTGCCGAATCTCCACCAGGTCCACCAATCAGGTTCTCAATCCTAAGAAGCATATCTGTTACATGCAAGTTTTGGTAAACATTAGTTTCACATGGTACAAAATGGATTTAGTTGCCTACAATCAGAACTACAGTTGAATAATATTTTAATTTCTCTAAGGCCAAATGGATTTTAGAACTTTCAATTCATGTTGGTTATAATCTAACTAATTTTATTTTTATGCTACGAATTCAATCAGATTACTATTGTAGTTTTTTGTTTGAAACCACACTGCACATACGGGAATAGACCAAGTATTTACATACCTTGGAAATTGTCATCATTCATATATTTTTGCAATCAATGAAAAATTTAACAATAAATATAGAAGAGTTAGAATCAATAAGTATATAGTTTGGAAAGAAGATAAAAATACAGCAAGTAAATAAAAAAGAAAATGTACCGAAAACCCAAAAAAGGAAAAAAAACAATATTTTCCTCTTTTTCTTAGAACTATTCTGCATTCACAGACTATGGTATTGCATCTATGTTTAAATTAGGTATCAATAGCCATTAGTGCTTACTTAAAACTTAGTATATCCAAATTTTGTAACATAAATCCAAATTATTTCAAAGTACTTCAAAGTAGTTAACCAATTGCTTAAATTATAGTAGCGCCTTTTGCTTAGTCTTTTTGTTTGTTGCTATCTCATAGGAAAAGGTGGAGTTGGAAGAAGAAGGATCGCCGCGCCCTTCCCTTCCCGATCTCAACGACTAGATTGAGGTATTGATCTGCGCCTCTCCTCTCCTCCTTGACTATTATTTTCATCTATGCCCTCTATTACTATATATGTATAGTCAAATATTTATATAGGAATAGTAAAGTTAGAATATATATAATAAGTTGGCTAAGATCCCTTCTTGACCTCCTGTGACAGATCAGCCAGTGCAGGCTGATCAAAAGTCCAAATCCAAAATCCACCTACACACTTAGATAGAGGACAGAAAAACAAGTGGTTTAGAGCCGAAGTTTTCTCCATTTAGATTTTTGTGCTATTTTCTAACTATTTTCAAAGTTAGACTTTTCAAATGTCGAACTTTGAAAATGCACTGTTTTTTTCAGCATTTTCCAGATTCAAATGTCGAACTTTGAAAATTCATTAAACATCGAAATAAAATCATAAAAATGTAAAACTTGTCTTGAACTTGTGTATTTTTGAGTCCTCTATTTGATGGTCAATTTAGATTTGCATTTGAGTCCCTGTTTTGGTCCAGATTTTCTGTTTTGTCAGTAGGGGTCAAATCAGCCATTTTTGTTCAAGTGTTTGCTTGTACCAGTGGTGCATGTACCACTAGTGGCTACTAAATTATGCAAGTACTCCTATTCCAACCTAAATTAAATTAGTTTATGAAAGTATGACCAAGCGGTGGGACAATTGCACATGTGTGCCTTAGGTTTTGATTCCTTATGTGTGCCTTAGGTTTTGATTCCTCCTGCCACTTATCCCCATTCTACTAAATAACCCTAGTACCTAACTATATATATATCATGATATATATACCAACTTAATATATAGCTTTGTTCAACTATGCAAGAACCTGATACCTATTTTGGTAATGGATACAAATATGATCATCATGTAGCTAGGTCTTATCTTTCAAATGAATCTACAATGAAGTAATAAAAAGAAGAAAGAATCTGATGCTCACCTTTTTATATATAGGGTATGCATAAGGAAAGAGGCTTAAAGAGAGGTACATAATAAGCAGAAGGATTGCTTGTAGTCAGGCAAGATTTCTCTCTCTTAATAAAATTGTAGTTAATTATATTATTAATTGTGTAGTTATTAGTACAGTATTGTTTTATGATCCAACAAAACCGGAACACTTAGTATGCCTTTTAGGTCTATACCCGTTCAAAATTAATCCAATAGGGATTAATTTTGAATAGTCCCCGTTTTGGGACTGCTATTTGAATGCTTTATCTCATTTAGGATGTGAAGAAATGTTTGTGGATTTAGTATTTAAGAAAGATTCGGTACCATTTTCTCTTGTTGTTCCTACGAGTACGTATTGAAACATGTCCAAAAGGATGTGTTTCTAACGCGTGCTCGGGGAACAAAGGGGAAATGATATATTATTTTCAGATCTTTATGTTCATATTTGTTTGTATGCTTGTGTTGTATGTTGAGTGTGTATCGATATTTATTTTTGCTTGTATATGTTGTCTGTTGGTACGTGTGATATCAATCATTAAATGGTGCAAATGTAAATAATAACAAAAATTCTAAAAACCTGATAAATAAGTATCAGCGACCGGAATAGACTATCAGCGACCGTTATTTCCGATCTCTGATAATGTTACATGACGTCAGCAAAAAACAACAGCGAGCAAAAGACTTTGGTCGCAGAAAAAGTTTCAGCGACCGGATGACGTCATTCAGCGACCGGATGACGTCATTCAGCGACCGGCGACGTCATCGGAAGAGTATCAGCGACGAGGCTTTCAGCGACCGGGCTTTCAGCGACCGGTTATGACTTTCTGAGACCGGAATTTGTTTCAGCGACCGGCGATATAACTTTCAGCGACCGGAATTCCGGTCGCTGAAAGTAGGTTTTGCTGTAGTGTAAATTACACATATAGCATGTGCATCCAAATATCCGCATTTAAAGGAAAACTTGAAATGAGAAGAGGTATTCAAACTTAAAATCTTGTGGAACCAATAAAAGAGCTAAAGAAATATTTATAAGGTTTAGATTTTGAGCGGGGATCATAACCCACTTATATAGGCCGGATTTAGGGTTTAAGGGTTTAGGGTTTAGGGTTTAGTGCTCCATTAATATCAAATTTGAGAAAAGAGATGATCAAATGTACCTGAGAAAAAGAGCTGAGATAGCTGAATATTAGCAGGGCGAAATAGCTGTTGCGCTAATTAAGAGAGGCGAGACCTGGGAAGAGAGACGAGTTTCTAACAAAAATCGGACTGAATTCAGCCTTATATGCACTATTAGGATCGGTTGTTAGCAATAAAACTGATCCTGATACTATCCATATCGGTTCTTATAAACAACTGACCCTAATAGTTGATTATTAGGATCGGTTTTTTATAAGAACTGATCCTGATAGGTTCTGGATAAATTGTAAAATTTATAACATTAACATCTTGATCGGTTTTATGCATTATAACCGATCCAGAAGGTATCTGGATCGGTTTTATGCATTATAACTGATCCAGATACTTTCGGAATCGGTTCTATGCATTATAACCGATCTAGATACCTTCTGGATCGGTTTTCTTGATAATAACCGATCCAGATACTATCTAGATCTGTTATTAATAATAACACCGATCCTAATAAAAATTCAGCAATTGTTCTTTATAAAAAAAAAATAGATATTTTTTTAAGAAACTAGAAAGATATAATTTTTTTTAATTCCATAGAATAAACATATGAACCAAGGTGTACGGTCGTGATAATACAATCACAATGCAAATGAATTCGCCAGTCATTTCCATTAAGAACTGGGAGAGCGGACAAGTGGGTGGTTCTTCCCTTTTGGTGCCAGTAGGATTTACCGAAATATGAAGATACATACTTTAATAAAAAAAAAAAAAGAGTTGAGTAGAAAGTTAGTTGAAGGATCATCAAAGAAAGGGGAAGAGATGGATGAAGGATCTTCAGAGTCAGATGAAGAACCAAATGAAGAGTCAGATTGAAAAATGTTGTTTTCTTGAATTTTGGATGACTGTAACTCTGTATATTTTTACTGTGTTTTAATTGTAATTTAACACTGTTTCTTAATGAAACTGGACCTAGACTTTTTACCAAAAAAAAGAAGTGTAATCTTCCTTTTTTTTGAGAGAAAAGTGTAATCTTATATGTTTTGGAATTCTAGATTTATGGTTGTCTTGGTGTGTGTTTTGTTTCTTTTGGAGATTTGTCATCAGCAATGACACTTAATGGGGGGAGAGGTGCTGTGATATGCTACTTGCAATTTAGTTGTCTATTCTCTGAAAATGTATCTCTTTCTTGTTCAAATTTGCCAAATGTTACATCGAACTCATTGAGAAGATAATTTATTAAAATAATTTATAAAATAATAGGAATTAGGATTCACTGTATTAGCCTCTCTATGGAACACCATCCCTTCTTAAATTCTTCAATTGTAGCAGTACCGGCAACCACATCTTTTCTTCATTGCAACCATTCAGAGTGTGGAGAGTGAGAGAAGCATGTGATATCGGCCAATTTTACATTTCATTTCTATAACTAATATATTTATTCAAGGAATAAAAAAAATATTATCTTTCTATTTCTTAATTACTATCAAGATCGGTTTTTAACAAAAACCGATCCTGATAGTATCAGGATCGGTTCTAACCAATAACTGATCCTAATAGTTCAAACTATTAGGATCGGTTTTCGGCTAAAACTGATCCTGATACTATCAGGATCGGTTTGTAGTAAGAACCGATCCAAATGATTGAACTATTAGGATCGGTTTTATTTAAAAACCGATCCTGATAGTATCAGGATCAGTTCCCACAAAAAACCGATCCTAATAGTAATAAATTAGGATCAGTTGTTACTAAAATCCGATCTGAATAGTTTTTAGGATAGTTTTTTTTAAATAAACCGATCTAAATACTTATTAGGATCGGGTGTCCCATATAACCGATCCAGATAGGCCGATCCTAATTCCTGTTTTTCCACTAGTGTTGTTTCCGTCTTTATCTCTTTCTTTTCTCTTCTAATTCCACCGTGTACCTCTCTTTCTCTCTGGAAGGCTCATTTTATTTTATTCATTTCAATCCTCTTTTATAACTCTCTTTTGCTCATTTTATTTGATTCATGTTAGAGGGCAGGAATGCATCAGCGTTAACTGATGTCAGTGTCAAGATAACAATAAGTACATGAAGAGACCCGAATTTTTTATTAATATCCAAATTTAATATAAAATTTAAAAAAATATCCGCATTGCCGGGTTTTTTCGAAAAGTACCCATTCCGTAAAAAAATTTTCCGGAACTAAGCCCTACATCCAGAAAAATTTTATCCGAAAACTCGCTAAGACCGGAATAATTTTTTCCGGAAACACGGTATCACCGGAAAAAAAATTTCCGGAACTATCTCAAAACCGTAAAAATATTTTCTGGACTCGGTGTGTACCCTATATACTCCGCCCAAATATGGGAAGAAACAAATCAGGCGTCTCTTTCACAGCAGCATTGTTTAAGGTAATTTTTTATTTATTTATTTAAATAGTGAAATTTAGATAGTTTAGAATAATGTCCAAAAAAAATAGAAATTTAGAAAATTGTGTATAATAATGTAGGAAATGCCAAATAGTCTACAATAATTTAGAGAATACCAAAATGGTTTAGAATAATTTAGAAAATACCGAAATAGTCTAGAATTGTTTAGAAATTACCAAAATGGTGTAGAACAATTTTAAAAATACCAAAATAGTCTAGAATAATTTAGAAAATAACAAAATTGTTTAGAATAATTTAGAAAATACCGAAATAGTTTAGAATTGTTTAGAAATTACCAAAATGGTGTAGAACAATTTAAAATATACCAAAATAGTCTAGAATAATTTAGAAAAATATCAAAATTATTTATAATAATTTAGAAAATACCGAAATAGTCTAGAATTGTTTAGAAATTACCGAAATGGTGTAGAATAATTTAGAAAATACCAAAATTATTTAGAATAATGTAGAAAATACGGAAATAGTCTAGAATTGTTTAGAAATTACCGAAATGGTGTAGAAAATTATCTTAGTAATATAGAAAATTGTTCAATTAATTTAAATTTTTTTTAGGACTCTGTTATACTTTTGGAGCTCTGATTGTCTGATCGATCGGATCTGCGATTCAGGCTTTTATATTTGTATTTTTTTAATTTTAATTTAAAATAGAATTAATTAGTTCATTTTAATGGTTTAGAATATTGTATGATTAATTTAAAAAATACCAAAATAATGTACAATAATTTAGAAAATACCAAAATGATGTAGAATAATTTAGAAAATTCCTAAATGTTGTAGAATAATTTAGAAAATACCAAATGGTGTAGAATATTTTAAAAAAAATACCAAAATAGTCTAGAATAATTTAGAAAATACCAAAATTATTTAAAATAATTTAGAAAATACCGAAATAGTCTAAAATTGTTTAGAAATTACCGAAATGGTGTAGAAAATTATCTTAGTAATATAGAAAATTGTTCGATTAATTTAAATTTTATTTAGGAATATGTTATACTTTTGGAGCTCTGATTGTCTAATCGATCGGATCTGCGATTCAGGTTTTTATATTTGTATTTTTTAAATTTTAATTTAAAATAGAATTAATTAGTTCATTCTAATGGTTTAGAATATTGTCGGATTAATTTAGAAAATACCAAAATGATGTACAATAATTTAGAAAATACCAAAATGGTGTAGAATAATTTAGAAAATTCCTAAATATTGTAGAATAATTTAGAAAATACCAAATAGTGTAGAATAATTTTAAAAAAATATCAAAATAGTATAGAATAATTTAGAAAATACCAAATGGTTTATAATAATTTGGAAAAATTTAAGGTGATGTACAATATTGTTCGAATTTTGTAGTATGACAGACCCAGTACTTAAGCATAGATTTAGCCCCCTGTTGTGGATAGTTCACGGTAATCACAGGATATCTGAAGCGTCTAAGGAGGTAAACATTTACTTATTTTGTTTTTCATAACTCTGTAAATAATCACATAAATATTGTAATTAATTTTTTTCTTATTTTAGAGTAAAGAGATTTTAACCGTGAGACATTATCGGCACAAATGTGAGTATAATGAGAGGTACGCACCATTTTTAATTCGAATGGGCTTATATCAGCTCGTGACATTGCTCGATATCGCCCTCGATGCGGCCCTCATTCATGGACTTGTCAAGCGGTGGCGTCCGGAGACGCACATTTTTCATCTTCCATTTGGAGAAATGACAGATATTAACTAATTTAAATATATTTTTTTTATTCCTTACTGACAAGTTAAATATATTACAGTTACTTTGGAGGATGTGAGTTGTCTCTGGGGTTTGCCTATTACGAGGGAGCCGATAACGGGATTTTCAAACTCAGCGACTTTTCATGGCCGACTTTATGACTTGCTGGGCGTGAAAGATAATGAAGTGAAGGGGTTCATGAAGAAGAGGGGAAATGATACGAACGACATGCTTATCGCTAAAAAAGTTGTCCGTGAGCGCTTCAAAAAATTACCAACAGATGCGAACGACGAACAATTGAAGTGGTTAGTATTTTTTTTATTTACAACCCTATTCGTATTTGATATTTTGAATAATGTACTCACATTTGATACCATGTTTGTTAACAGTAGCGGGGACGGAATACCGCTGTGGTATCTTGGCATGATTGAAAACTTGGACGAGCCGTGGAATTATAACTGGGGCGGAGCTATTCTCGCCTATTTATATAGAAATCTGTGCCTCGCATCCAGTCCTTCATGCCACTCCATGCATGGTCCCACCATGCTTCTACAACACTGGTCGTGGACCCGATTTCAAATTAACCGGCCGTTACCGGGATCTCAACCGAATTGGAGCGCAGAAACAGAAGAGACATGCCATGCCTTTGGTGACTTATGGAAAGGCCCACACAATTGGGAAAACTTGTCCCATAGTGCAACCTCCGGTCCAAGTATCCCTCGCGACCAGATTCTGAAATTGACAGATAACATGGTCAATTGGCAGCCATATGCATCTATTTACCATGACCTATCGAGAACAACCCAGGCGGACCAGGTACATTATAGTAAAGTCATATTCTTTCTTTTATTCATGTCATCACATTTATAATTTCTACCTAACATTGCAACTCTAAATTTGTCAGCCATTCTACTTGTACCGCGGTCCTCTTATTTTTTATTGGATTGTTGAGCATCACAATCCTGATCGCTGCATGCGACAATTCGGAAGATGGCAACAGATAGAGCCACTGCTTCTCCAGGATCCGCTCGAGCACCAAGAGCTGCACAAGTAATATTCGCAAATCATATGTGGTTTACTTATTTTAAAGTACTTATTTATTCTACTAACCTTGTAAACAGGTTGAAATCGGGCTCAAAGAAAAATGCCAACTGGGCACAACTGCACCGTCGGCATGTAAATGAGGCGACACATTATGCAGATCATGTGTACAAAGTAGATCGTCCGTGGGATATAAATGACCTCCTAAGATATCGTAAATGGTACCAGGAGAACTGCATGGCATCCGTCTACCTGTTTGGCCAGCACGTGGTGGGGATGGATCGCAATGTTCCGGTCCCAAGAGACGAGCACTCCAAGTCTGGATACATTCCCAGCGGATCGACATTTGTTCGAACTGTAAATATTTCTAACTCTGAATTTTATGATTGGTTTATTATATATCATTTATTATACTCCGAATATACGTACAGGCTTTGCGTGGGATATGAGAGTTAGCACATGGAACACGGGCATTTTTCACGAAGGGTCTCCGTGCAATTGGCAAGGGCAAAATGAGACTAGGTTTGTGTCTCTGCAGAGATAATGGTTATGGAGACCATGCTATTGCCATGCTGGAGGATCCGGGGGTTCCACCTAACTGGGAGGAAATTCCATCTGACAATTCTTATCCTTTGGGAACGGAGCCGATGCCAGCTGGCCCCGTATTTGAAGGCCCAGATTCAGTGACGGGCTGGTTATATGATGGCTCACAATGGAGGGATTACATCCGTCCGGGAGAGTTCGCAGGGCATAATCTATCATCACGTGCCAACGCTGGCCAGGTATAAATTGAACTTACAAGCTGATTTAAAATTTAGTTTGTAGCTAAAAAAAACTATGTATGAACTAAAGGTGCCGATGTAGACACAGGAGCCAATGCAGACGCAGACGAAGACGCAGGAGCCGATGCAGGAGCGGGAGATGACTGGTGATGAATGGTTGCAAGAACTATTCGGCGATGAATTGGGCCCGATATATAATACTTTAATTGAGGTAATTTTGTTTTTTAATTTACAATGAACAAGTAATAAAAATTTTCTTATAAAATGCAGATGTCTCAGGATCAAGCAGGTTATCGTTACTATCCAGGACTGTCTCAGGAGCAGGCGAACGAGATGGAGCAAATGCAATTTGACCAGGCAAGGAACGAATCAATGATGGCTCATATGGAGGCACCTTCGACTCCATTCTCCGGCCTCGCATTCGGTGATCCTGGGGCGTCGTCATCTTATCCGGCAGGTGATCCTGGGGCGTTGTCTTCTTATCCACCTCCTGCAGAGGATCCATCTCAAACACCACATGCAGTAGATCCCACTGACGGACCGCGCCGCTCACAGCGTGCTAGGGTTGACACTTCTCGCTTCTCACATTCATAGTATCCGGACCACCATGTATATTCACAGCGTGGCCAGTAGGATTTATAGATTTTATCTTGTTATTTGCATTATATCTTGTTATTTTTTATTATCTTGTAGGACTCCTCGTATATTTTTTTATTTATACATTTGTGTTATATTTTGTTATTTTTGATTTATCTTGTCATGTGTGTTGCATCGAAACCATATCCTATAACTTAACAAAATAAAATAATTCTCAACACATACAAATAAAATAATTCTCAACATATACATAATAAAATAGTTCTCAGCACATACAAAATAAAATAGTTCTCAACACATAAAAATAAAATAATTCTCAACACATACAAATGCTTCACAAAATAACATACAAATGCTTCACAAAATAACGTACTTAACAATGCTAGCCAGACTTTTTTATCTCCCCCAGACGACGTGATAGCTAGGCTTTTTTATCTACAAAATCATCATCAGATATTTCAACTCGCATATATTCTTTTATCTGCGCACATCTCAGACAGTCATTTTTATCTCTTCCAGTGATTTGGCATTTGTTTTTATTTTCTTCAGTCTTTTCTCGATTGTTACTGTCCATCTTGATCGTCTACAATTTCATAATCAGCAACATTAGAAAATTACAGAATCAAATAGTTCTTAACACATAGAAATAAAAAAAACACACAAGTTAATTTCTACGACGCAGACTGAAATTTTGTCCAAGGGTGCGCCAAACGGTTGTACTTGTTCTTGCTGGTTGCTCTGCCGCTGCTTGCGCCTGTCTTGCTGCCTTCTCTACATGTAGTGTAGAGCATGCATTAGATTGTGAATTTAGTTAAAAAAATCAACAACAGTTGGTTGATCAGTTATACCTGCAGCATTTCGATCAATTGTCTCACGATGAGCTTGGTGTCCAAGTCTCCAACCACACATTCTATCCATTTCCATCGGTATGCGGTCGTGCCATCTCCTTCCTTTTTTTATCAGTCTCGACTCAGGTTTAATTTTCGGGCCCTCATACACAGGCCATTCACATTGGTTGCCTTTCGGTTCCCAATGTCCACTCCATGTCTGTGCCACTATTGACATACGGTACAATGGGTTGACGTATAAATTTTCATTATATCTCATTTCATGGATAGCGGCCATGAAATGAGAACAAGGTATGCCAGTCAATTGAGGCTTCTGACATTCACATTCAACCTTGTTGTTGTCCGTAACAACAACCCTATACCCGAAATCCCTACGAGTATACTCGAGTCTCGGTTGATTACGCCTTGCTGGTATTTTTTCACCCTTAAGCATGACCTCAAAAAGACCATGTCTTCCACGGTAAGAAATCACAGCCATTTTCCTTCCTTTTTCAATTCTCTTTTGCAATAACTTAGTTACCCTGTCGGACCACACCTGACCATGCTGACATGACATTTGAGCTTTGTTACATCGTTCAAAAAACTACTTATTCAACTTATAGAACGTGTCCTCCACGACCGCTGCAACCGGTAATCGCCGACTAATTTTGAATACGGCGTTCAGTGACTCTGACCCATTTGTTGTCATTATCCCCCATCGGTGGCCTCCGTCCAAAGCTTTATACAAGTTCTCTGGACATGGAAGCTCGTCTTCATCGTTAGGGTCCCTCTTACCCACCTTGTTAAGGTAGTCGATAGCCTCCGGACAACCAATTTTAAAGTCTTGTAACATCTCCTGCAACCTCCTAGGTTTGCATTTGTTCACTCCAGCTATGAACCTATCGCTAACCTCTCTCTTACGGCCCACGTGCTTGTAGAGATTTTCGGCAACATGTTGGAAGCAATACCGATGCACACATTGATCGGTAGACTCATCCCATCCGAGATTTGAATCCTGAAACACGGCTTTAATTCCCAAATGTCTATCCAATATGACACAAAAGAATCGATTATCTCCAATTACTTCCAACCTTAACCATCACATAAAAAAACCCCAATTGTCAGCACTTTCTTTCTCCACAATTGCAAAAGCCACTGGAAGCAATTGGTTTTCAGCATCGTACATGCATGCCATTAGCAGCCTACCTTGGTACTGTCCTGACATGAAACATGCATCGATACTAATCACTAGTCTGAGGAACGGTATCGCTGCAATACACGCTCCAAATGCCCATGCCGCTCTGTGGAAGTGCTTATCAGTTTCTTTCTTAATTGGTTTCGAGATCACACAATACTTAGTTCCTGGATTGTTTCTCTTGATGGCTTCCAATAGTGAAATAAGCAAGTTGTACGAGTTCTCCCAACTCCCAAATAGATTTGCAATAGCAAGCTCATGGCTTTTCCATAATTTGTTGTACTTAGGGGTTACCTTATCATATTTCATCATGACGATATCTCGAATATGATTTATAGAAGAGCACACGTCCCTTCTAATGGTTTTATCAATCGCAAGGGCAACCATCTCTGCTGTCAGCTGACAATGATCAGTACGTGTTGCCGATACTGTGCACATATGGGGAAGTGCTTGTTTGGTAATAATCCAAGATTCTGAAAAACTGTTCTGCTTTGCGGACACCTTAAATTTACCAAAAGCATCTCTGCACTCCACCTCGTAACGTCTAAGTTCGCTCCTAAGAACCCTACACTCACAATTATTTTCAAGATAAAACTCATTGATTGCTATCTTTAGAGCCGTTTTCGACTCATAAAATACACCTTTAGCCAATGGATTATCAAATTTGTTTTTTATCTGCCGAAAAAATTGACATCCGCAGGCTGAAAACTAGATATGTCATTGAAACTGTCAACCGAATGTGTCATATTTTCCCGACCAGTAATCGGGTACTATAATTGACGAGATTGTATTTGACGGGACTGTGGTTGTAACTGGTTGGGCTGTCCGATATCATCATCGGAACCTGACGACTCACCGGAGAGCATCTCATCTCCACTCGCCAAACTATCAGAATCAATTACATCCATAGGTACATGGGAATAATCACGTACATGTCTGCGGACCGCACTACAACTGGGTCGGGATCTCATTGGTATATCCACAGAGTGCCGACCAGTATTAGGTCGGGGTCTAACTGGTTTTGGGTCTTGATTCTGACTGCTACTCGGTCGGGATATAATTGGTTGATCCACAGAGTTGCTACCCATACTAGATCGGGGTCTCATTCTTACATCCACAGAGTAACGACTGGTGCTAGGTCGGGATCTAACTGGTATTGGGTCGGGTTCCACAGGAATCAGACTGGTACTGGGTCGGGATTGAGGTTCAGGTATATGACTGGTATAGTTCGGTTCCAATTTCTAAAATCATTTCGAATGATTGTTGGTTCATTACCGGTACTAATTGGTAGTCATGTTGGCCATCAGTGGCCATGTTAAATCTGGCCTGGATTTCCAGATTTGCATTGCTAGAATTGTACCCAACTAATTTATAAATCTCATTCAGAAGATAATCAAAATTGTGGTCCACAGTTAGCAGTAATGAGTATTTAGCTCGGGTACTGTAATAGACCCTGTCATCATTATATTGGATTTCCCCTCCAATATAAATTGTCACACAAATAGTTGTCATTTTTATTTTCGATTGGTCTAGAAATTTCAAAAATAACAACATATAAGTAATTAAAAATTGTATTGCCATTAGTAAAAATATTCTAGACAATTTACAATAATTATTCTACACTATTTTTGAATTTAAAGAAAAATAAAATTACCTCACTCGAAAACCGATTGATCAGATTGTTAGAGCTCCGTAAGGAATCCGAAAAGCAAAAAGTTTCTAAAACAATTCTAAATCATTTCAGAATTAATCAAAATTACGTTCGAGTTAATAAAATTATTTTAGAATTAATAAAACTTTTAAAATTATTCTGCAGCATTTTTTATTTTTTTTCAATTAATATGACAATATTCAGAATTTAAATAATTTCAAATTAAATAGTTACATATTTAAATAATTACAAATCAAATACTTCTAAATTTAAATTATAAATAAAATAAATAAAAATTAAATTGTAAATTAATTAAATTAAAATTATAAATTAAAACTTACTGTGAGAGAGCGCATCTGGTGAAAGCAATGACACTCTGCGGATTTATAAATGAATTCAATGGAATTCAGGAAAAAAAAATTCCGGAAATGGTCCTAAAACCGGAAAAAAAATTTCCCGAAATTCTCTATTTCCGAAAAAAAAATTTTACGGAATGGGTACTTTTCGAAAAAATCCACCAATGTGGATATTTTTTGAAATTTTATATTAAATTTGGATATTAATAAAAAATTCAGTGAAGAGACACTTTAATATAAAGAACACAATAGAAACTATATCATTTTAGAAAACTTATCTCACGCTTGGAAAGAACTACGATCTCTTACAGTTTGATCAAAAACATGACTCATCAGGACAATAATTACTATCGTCCTTTCAATTCATTAACATTTTAAATTAAAAAATTTATGGATCAATATTTTCAAAATTTTCAAAACAAGTATACAACATTTAACTCATTTTAAGAAAAGCCCTTCTTATATTCTAATGACACATCATAACTTTTAATAACTCATGCATGCAAAATTTTGGATTTCGATTAAAACCCTCCGAAGTCTCAAACCCATATATTATATTACTTGTTAATATTTTATATATATACATGATTACTAATTGGTACATAACTTGTACCATCAGAAAATAAATAAAAAATCGCTTTACCAATAAATCCCTAAAATTCAATTAATAAAACTCTTCATGCATATGCAGTATAATTCTTAAGATTACTCACTATTTTTCTATTTTCTTTTAACTATAAACAATTTGCTCTTCTTCCAAAATCATCATTTTTTTTTTTTTTTGAATTACATTCATTTATCGGTAACCATCAAAACAACCACATGATCTTATAGCTTTCAGAAAAATTATTTTTATCTTCTTATAATAATTAATGTCTGCATATATTACAATACTATTAGTTAACCATGATTCATATTCACTCTCGAGGATAATCATTATTCATCTCTTTCTCCACTATGTGGAGGTCAATAGAGATGATCATAATAATTTATTATTATTTCTTTTCTCAGGAACTATAGATATTCTTTTCTTGTATCAAGTCAAGTTCACTTGACTTTAGTTAATATTTTCTATCTTAATTTTTTATAAAACCCAATTAATTTTATTAAATTTTTCTAAATTTATTTTGGACCTTTTTGTAATATTAGATATTTTAAAGGTTTAAATATAAAGATCAAAAAAATAAAAAAGAGAAAAGAAAATGTGGCATTCTTTACACGTGGCCTTATGCATGTAAATTTTTTCTTACCACCGTTTAAACACACTATAAATATATCCATTTTATTTCCTATTCAGATTAGGATGAAACAAAAAAAAAGTCAAATTAGATAGATGAGAGAAAGAGAATGAAATAGAGAATAAATAAAAATGATATTGATTATTGTCTAATTGGAATTTCGACTACGTTGCACTGATTATGTAAAGTCGTTGCAATCTGATTTGGATTTATGGATTAATCACTATTAGGTAACCAGACTTCTCTATAATATGTGCTTTCGATTTGTATGGTTAATTGGGTACTGAATTGGGTAATCGGATTATAGTAGCATATTTAATTGGAATATGAGGTCTAGATACTTAAATTATTTTTAATGAACTAGAATACTGAAAATCACCTGTTTGAGGGATTCCAGCTGGATTGGAACTGATTTTACTGAAAAACTAGACCCAACTGATATTATCGATTAAATATGCATGCGTATTCTGAATTTTAATTGTGTGTATTAATCCAATCCTATTGAAATGGTTGATTATTGTTATTAAGCCAATTATAGAGAAACTGCGTCGTTAAATAACTTCGGCTTTGTAGTTGACTCCATATTGTTTCTGTTTTCTTTCTATTGCGACGTAGGTTGACAAGACGACGGATGGATGCGAGGGTGCCGTTCTGTCTCGTCGCGTGTCCGGCCCGGCTGCCGGGGTGTGACAGAATGATATCAGAGCATTCGTTCCTCGGACTGTGTCTGGGTCCAAGTTTCAATTGTTATCAGTGTTCTATCTGAATTGAATTGAATTGAATTGAATTGAATTGAATTGAGTTATGATTATTTTCAATTCATTATACCTATCATTTGTAGTTCCGTTTGATTATCATTTGACATACTTATCTGTTTAATATGAATTTATATATATAAGTATTGAATTTATATATATAACTATTGAATTTAAATAAAAACTAATGTATGAAAATTAAGTTGATTTGATTCAAATTGATTATGTTTTCCGATTGATTTGTATCTAATAAATTTGATTTAATTATTGTTTGTTATGTTCCGATTTAATTATCGTATGTTATAAATGTTATGTCCCGTCTGAATTTTGATTCGTCTGATTTATGAGAATAATTTGATAATTAATTTCAAAATATCTATTATTCGTGATACCATTTGATTGTTACTGAATTTATCCATTTGATATGACTCTAATATTATCGAGTTTTAACAAAACTGAAATTAAAGAAAATTATCTAAATCGATTTGATACAAGTTGATTATATTCACCGATTGATCTATATCTGATAATTCGATTTGATTATTATCTATTATCTCTCGTTTGATTTGTATATAATATGTTTGAATTTTGAGGAAAAAAGTCTTTTGAAGGGGGGAATTTTGTAACACCCCGGTAATTTTATTTTGGACCTTTTTATAATATTAGATATTTTAAAGGTTTAAATATAAAGATAAAAAAATAAAAAGAGAAAAGAAGATGTGGCATTCTTTCCACGTGGCCTTATTCATGTAAATTTTTTTTTACCACCGTTTAAACACACTATAAATATATCCATTTTCTTTCCTATTCGGATTAGGATGAAAAAAAAAACAGTTAAATTAGATAGATGAGAGAAAGAGAATGAAATAGAGAATAAAAAAAAATGATATTGATTCTTGTCCAATTGGAATTTCAACTACGTCGCACTGATTATGTATAGTCGTTGCAATCTGATTTGGATTTATGGATTAATCACTATCAGGTAACTAGACTTCTCTATAATATGTGCTTTTGATTTGTATGGTTAATTGGGTACTGAATTGGGTAATCGGATTATGGTAGCATATTTAACTGGAATATGGAGTCTAGATACTGAAATTGTTTCTAATGGACAGGAATACTAGAAATCGTCTGTTTCAGGGATTCCAACTGGATTGGAACTGATTTTACTGAAAAACTAGACCTAACTGATATTATCGGTTAAATATGCATGCGTATTCTGATTTGTAATTGTGTTGATTAATCCAATCCTATTGAAATGGTTGATTACTGTTATTAAGCCAATTATAGAGAAGCTGCGTCATTAAATAACTGGTTACTCGGCTTTGTAGCTGGCTCCGTATTGTTTCTGTTTTCTTTCTATTGCGACGTAGGTCGATAGAACAACGGATGGATGTGAGGGTGCCGTTCTGTCTCATCGCGTGCCCGGCCCGGCCGCCGGGGCATGACAATGACCTAACAGAACAATGTAGGTATCAAGTATTGATATTAGGTGATATTCTTTGGATACAGTACTGATATTAGCATAAGTATTGCAATGGAGCTGGCAAACGAAGAAAGTTGACGGCTTTTCAAATTAGATTGACGGCATAAAAGTAATGATACGGCAATAAATATTACAATGGATACAGTACTGATACTGCAAAAAATGTTGACGGCTTTCCAAATTAGATTGACTGCTTTTTCTTGACTTGGTCGACATCCTCATGGGTTGTTTGATTAGTGGCTGATTTAGGTTTGAGCCCTCAAACCAGTTGTTGTAATTGTATGATCTAATATTCTCCTAAGATGGATTTTTTATTTGCAATAGT
Organism: Carex pumila; assembly: GCA_033356055.1. Lineage (NCBI taxonomy): Eukaryota > Viridiplantae > Streptophyta > Magnoliopsida > Poales > Cyperaceae > Carex > Carex pumila. The sequence continues at coordinate 91,024 of JARJHM010000716.1, forward strand.
AGTAACTACAGTGACAACATTGAACTAATGCATTGATTCCATTTTTTTTAACAGTGACTAATTCACTATTGGTGAATTTTTGTTTTAGGATAAAGGTATTGGGATTAGCACGGATTAGCAGAAGAACAAAAAATGTTCTTAACGAGTTTTGGAAATACTCAGGTGGGACCCACCTACATTGCCATTGGAAAAAAACAAGTGGGCCCCACCTTAATCATCTTTGGAAATACTCAGTGGGTCTCAGGTTCAACGCCCTTGGAAATAATCTAGTGGGCCACACACAATGCTCTTGGAAATAATCCAGACATGGACCGGATATCAAACTATTTTCATGCGTCCTTTTTCCAAGAGCCTTCGGTTGAAAAAAAACTAGATAAAACTATTTCCAACGAATACCATTAGAAATGATGATTTTTGGGTTTATTCCAACGGAATCCTGTTGGAACAAGTCATTTTCCTGCCCTTGGTGAAAACAAGAATTCTAGTAGTGTCATACATATCTATCAAAATCTTTAGTTCCAAAGTCCTCATTTTGTTGCATAACAAATGAATTAAGATTATTTTCTTTAATAATAATAGATCATCTGAATATTATTACTTGTGCAATAAAAATACGAGAGTACAGAAAAACTTATATTTTATCAAATAAACACAATACGGATAATATGTATTCACAACAGTAGATATTAAAATACTTCCATTCGAACGGTATTATACCAATAAACATCTCTAGTTTCAAAGTCGTCCTCTCATCGTACAAGAAATGAATTATGATGATCTTTCAAAAATAATAATAGAATATTATTACTTGTATAACGTCAATAAATAAGAATACAGGAGTACGAAAAAATATATTTTATCAAATAAAAAAATATGAATAATATGTTTATTTTCAACGGATATATATAAATATACTTCTATCCGAACTGTATTATGTCTATAAACATCTCTAGTTTTAAAAGTCATCGTCTCGTGATGCATCAAACGAATTAAGATATTTTTCAAAAATAATAATAAATTAATGTGTCAAATGATGTCGACATTCTATTGGTAGAAAAAATTATCACAATTATCTTTCATAATTACACGTAGACAATATAGTAAATTTATTAAACACAGGATTCAAGACATTAATGATTCTGTGACTGTTTTTTTTTTTTAATGTACTAGGCTAGTTGATCATTTGTAATACCAGAGCTAAAGGTCGTCTGATTTCATTACTTAGTTTCTGGTACTTGCTTAAGTACCGAATTTTGTTAAAAGAATCTATTACTTTCTAATAAAACTGGTGAGACCCACTTTTCAAAAAAGAAAAAGAAAAAAAGACGGAAGATGCTTGAAATGAAAATCAAATGAAACGAAAACAAAGGATGCTTGGAATGGGTACTGTATATTGTCGTGAGAGTTTGCATTCTCCTCATTAACGCATTGTTTTAGTTTATTTTCCGACCGTCCGAACAAAATTTATATTAATTAGTTTCCGTCTGTAATGCATTAACTAGTTCTCTTTAAAATTTATGATAATATGTAATAAACAGATAGGATCTAAATTCAATTAAACGGTGCTTTAATGCAGAGAATATAAATTGCTTTTGCGGTAACCGAGGAAAGCAAATGGATGGATGTCGACATGTATGTCTCCCCAAACTGATCTTACATTTACCTGCCTAGGACTAATGGGAGGTATGCAAAAAAAATATTTCTGAAAAGTGTGATCATATTAAAAAAAAGAAAAAGAAAAAGAGAGAGAGAGTAAAAGCTAAACTAGATAAGTACTACTGTACTAGTAGTACTTCTGGTAAGTTGTACTAGTAGTGCTTGTACTTCAAAACTGTCATCTGCTTACTAGTACTTGTAAGTTGTGTATTGTGTTTCCTAAAAAACTAAAAGTTGTATATTGTTGAGCAAGATAAGGTACTCAAATGAGATGCCATGTGTTAATTAATGCATCTCCGCAAACTCAATTGACATGCCTGTTACATGCTGCGCTCAACTCCGCTGCTCTTCAAATAGGAGAGCAGGACTCTATCATTCTAAATTCAACTGTTTATCTGTGTTGCAATTCGTGCATGAAAAAATTTAACAATTAGATTTTGAATAACAGAATCCTGCTTTTCTATTTAGAGAGCAGTGGAGTAGCATCCGTCACATACTCAGATGATAAAAGTCTAAGAGCCGAATGAGGTACAGATACAACTTTGTAGGCTGAAAATAAAACAGAGCTAATTATTAAACAAAACAAAAAAAGTTGCTTCGAATGATTACTTTAGATTTAGTAGTACTTGTATATTGTTAAGCAAGAATGCAAGATAAGCTAGAATATTCTGCATTAACTCAAAAAAGAATCTGATGTGCTAGTCAAATGAAGAATTCGGATCCTCTTTATTAACTAAAAAAAATAAAGAATCTTTTGAGTTAATGTATCTGGATTAGATCTACACTAATATAAAATAAAAACTCTTGAAATTATCTGCTTATGAAGGGAAAACAATTATTTTTGTGTTAACAATTTTGTAGTAATGATGTGATAATTAAACTTAGTGAATTAAGTGAATTTTTTTATAACGACAAGCTGATTTTTAATAAATGAATATTTTTCTTTTAATTAGTTAAATTAAATTAGCAATAGTTTTTAGTTTAATTGTTTGTTAATCTTGTAATGTATGTCAAAATACGACTTATTCAACCGTGATAGTTGTTAAACGTGTTGTGTTTATCTCCAGTACTATGCAACATGGTGTGTTTAGAAATTTTAATGTGTTAGCACATCACGTGTTTCAAATATGGCGTGTCATGTTATAAACATGTGGAAACACGACACACATGACATGTGTTCCAACACACGTGACATGTACCGTGTTTCAAATGTATCGTATCGTGTTGTGTTCTAGACAAACTGAAAATGGCACCCATTCGAAACATAACACAACACGGGTGTTGTGATTCGGACATACTAAAACAAGTCACACGTTTGGACATGATTTAGTATGTCATATTTTAACGTGTTGCATGTGCAACATTTACTAGTAATTAAAATTAAAAATATTAGTAATTTCATTTAACGAACTAAAAACTAAATATTCATTTGCTAAAAAAACCACTTAATTCACTCAATTTAATTATAATATAATTACTACAAAACTATTAAACAGAAATTTTTTTTTTTCTTTTTCTTCGTGGATAGATAACTGCTAAGGCGACGTCCCTCGGAAAATGGCTGTTCTCTTCTTTTAAAAAAATTATTTCTACTGATTTTATTTTTAATTATTTATTTTTATGATTTTGTATCAATAAAAAAATCGACAAAATATGAGATATCTCACAGAATGCGAATTCTGCAATGGATGGATGCCGTTATGCGCGCATGTCTCCGCAAACTCAATTTGACATGTGTCTAAGGACCGCATGAGATATGGATAAAACTTCAAAATTGTGGAATATATTTCTTAAGATCTATACTTCGTTTAGTATTTTTCAAGAAAATGATAGATAATGATGTGCGCAAGGAGAGATATTATTTACATTTTCAATATTGATTGATAAGAACTCATTACTTTCCATTGCTTTCTTTTTTCTGCCATATATTGCCTCAATTTTTTTGCCCATCTTTTTAAACATTTTTCAATTTCTTAATTTTTTTTTTTTAATAAAATTTGGAGGTCAAGATTTAACTATGTAGTATCCACAAAGAAATCTTTCATTTAGATTTTAACCTAAAATCTCTCATGCAGAGATCTTTGTATTTGCAATTAGATCAAGGACTGATTCTCAATTTCTTAATTTTTTTAAGATTATTTCAACTTTGTTTATTGTAAAATATTAAAGTTCTTTGGTGGAATTTTTTTGTGGACTTCTTAAAATTCTCAAAATTACATATTTCCTCCTCCAAAATTAATTATTAGTATCATGTTTACTCTTTCAAATTTCAAAAACACACAAATTTACCCAACTTCTCTTATAAAAATTATTTATTATTTATAAAATGTTCATTTTATCATTTGTTAAACGATTAAAATGTAAATTATACATTTAAAAGAAATATTTGATCTTCTAATTAATTAAAGTAATTAATTTTCTTACTTATGACGTACACACAAACAAGCATGTCTAAAGCATTTGGTAGAGAGATAATTGTGAGGGTTGCTAAAATTTTTGACCATCGGAGTAAGAATCAGTCTTTAGTTTACTGGCAAAGGCAAATGGTCTCCATGTGAGAGGTTATGGGTTTGAAATCCGGATGAGAAAAAAATTTATTATAATAACAAGGATATTAAATAGTTGGGTGGCTTATCCTCCAACTTTTACTCAAAATACTGGTGTTTGTAGTGCAGCTGCACAAAAAGCTGCATAAATTTTGGATGCATATGAACTTTCCTGGTCATTACCTGTAGTGCTCTTTATACTGAAATTATCGGAAAAAATTTGGAACTGTTTTAGGTACTATTCTTGAAAATATTCTTCTTTTTCTCTAAGTTTAGTTTCAATTTTTTTTTCTATTTTTTCTGTGCGTCATGGGAAACATCTTAATTTTATTCTTGTGGTAAAAAATATAGGGGAGCAGAATTAGTCCGAATGGCTTTAAACTATAACTTGTTCAAATAGCTACTTAACCGTGTGATACTATTTTCATTGCTGGATCATCAAATTATATTAAAACTGTTCAAATTAAATATAGAAATACATTAAATACATATAGCTACTGGATACAGTACCTAAGCAAACAGAACTCCATTAATTATTTCGAAAAACATTTTGCAACTTTTCATAATAATTTTCTCCCTCAGCTTTGTTATCTTTTTTTATCCAAATTCAAAAGAACATTGAAATCATTATTAGTGTTTTATATATCTGTTTCAAAGGAGATATAAAATTTGTACTCCCGAGAAAAAAAAAAAAAAACACACTCTTCAAGCTGTCACACACACACACACACAACCCCCCCCCCCCCCCCCCCCCCCCCCCCCCCCTTGATCCGAATGGTGCAACAATTCTATATATAGCCTTATATTTATCATTCAATATATGTAACACAATGTACAGATCTTTTGTATGCAGTGCTAATATCATCTATTATTTTTATCACATTCCAATTTAATTTATAAGAGTTTTATTCTAACCATTTATAGTGGATCATGCTAGAGAAATATTATCTGCATCCTGTTAGATAACATAACCAAAATCCATATCTTTAGTTGGCTCTGTTGTCAATTATAATTCTAAAAGCATTTCTCTGTCTTCGTATAATAAACCTGCAAATCCTACATAAGAAAATTGGTGAGAAATAATAAATTATTTCTCAGTGCTAATTGCCGCTCATATTATTGGATTCGAAGAAAATTCATATTCATAATGAAATCTGCACACGAGAAACTAACAGTTCATTTCATAATGATGAATACAAATGCTCAATAACAGTATCCAATTGAACAATAAAAATTACATAAATAAATAAAAACCCCAAAAATCTTAAAAGAATAAATAGTTTGGATTAAAATCTTTTGAACCATAAAGTATGATAATGTTTGGGACCTAATCTTTACAACTACTAAATATGCTAACATTTGTTTCTTAACTTTATAATTACTAGTCTGGTAACAGTAACAGATATTATAACATGTTTCTGTCGTGTAAGGTATTATACTATTCTAACTATCCTGATAATTTATTAACATAACTAATATAAAATCAATATTACAATACTGTTATTATCGGAAAGAAAATCAATGATAAGATAGTTACCATAGTTAATTGGTCCTGCAGTCATAATAAATATTTATTCAATATCTTTTATCCAACTGGTACTGGGCTTAGATGGGATCATTCACTATATGCGCATAAGGGTCATGGAGTAAAATTTAGCAGCTAGCTAGACTTTACAATATATTAAATCATTTCCTCCATTATATGGAAGTTAAGGATTACTGTATTCCATATTCAATCAATTAATTCACTGTGATCTCAAATCTCAATCAATCAATCAAGAAACAATATCAATATGCATGACAATCAACATATCAATCAATCAATCGAGAAACAATATCAATATGCATGACAATCAACATATCAATCAATTAATCGAGAAACAATATCAATATGACAATCAACATAATTATCTATAATTCAGATTCAATTTTATTGGGCTATGCATATGATGCAACAGTTCAATCAATGCAGTCAATCAAATATTTAAAATGCATAGCAAATTACGATTTAATTCCTAATTATCAATATCAGACTAATTCAATAACCTGCACCTGATATCATAGAGCAACATATGAGGTCGCTAATAGTCTATTCTTCCTTATCATTCTGTCTCATCAGTCTTTCTCATAATTTTAGCCAATGGCTGCATAACATGGCTGAGGAAGACAAAGAACATAGTCAACCATCGATTCAATGGCATCATCTTTCTTTTTACTTTTCTTTTCCTTTCTCTTTTTTTTCCCGTTTATTTGGTTCTCTGTTTTTTTCTTCTTTCTTTTGCGGGAGAAGGAAAGAGAAGAAGCCTTTTAAATTAAGTTAATTTACCTAGGTGTTTCACCAACCACATGCCGCGTGGCTTTGGCCATTTGGTCATTTTTCTTTTCATTTCTATTTATTTAAAGTTTGCATTTATATATGAGGAGGGATCAAATGACACCATTTTTTGGTGACATGAAATGACACCGTCCATTTTCAAAGTCCAAACAGTCGATCCAAACCATTCAACTTGATGGATATGTTAAAATGTGCTTACAGATCAAATTTTACATTTTTCTGAATTTTTTTTTGGTTTATTTAGAGGGGTTCAAAAATTCAACGGTCTGAATATAGCGATTTTGTTAAATACTTAATAAATAGTAAAAAAATTCAGAAAAATGTAAAATTTGATTTCCAAGTTACTCTTAATATATTCATCATATTGAACGGTTTGGATTGACTATTTGGATTTTGAAATTTAAAAAATGGACATTGTCACACCATGTCACCAAAATAGTGGTGTAATCCGATCCCTCCTCTTTATATATATATATATATATATATATATATATATATTTAACCTTCAATTTTTCTATTTTACGTAATTAAAATAGTCAAAAGTAATTAAAGAAGACCAATAATATTACAAAGCTTTAGTTTTATATATTATTGTATCTCATTGAGTTCTACTTCTAGCGTTCAATATTTACTTCTAAATATTTTACCATTTCAAATAATAATATATCTTTATTAGTCAAACATAATTCTAAATGATTGAATTGATAGTAATTCATTTTAATGTAGCTTAATTTTCTTGTTAATATGTACCAAAAATATACTTGTTCTTTAAATGTAACATTTTTGTCTGAAAAAAACATACATTCAGATAGTTTGTATATTATTTTTAACCATTAAATCATGTATGCAGTTTGCATAATGTTACACAAGCAGAAAGATCAAGTATAGAATTATTGCTCAAAATATAATTAGCTTTTAAATTTTTTTTTCTAAATCATGTTAAATAAAGAAACTATTAAAATTCTTTGTTTGAATAAAATTGGAGTGCGTAGTTTTGAAGATCCGTTGAAACTTTTTGTGATATTCAAAGTTTTCTTCATTTCTTCAAAACGGGTATACACATTTGTGAACTTTCTCCCTTTCTCATGACGACATGCACCTACAAGTGGGAAGATAGTAGTATAGCACTGCAATATTTCTATTTTATATTTTCTTGTGTTTGGTTTACATAGTAAATAAGGACATAATCCCCTCCCAAAATATAGTTTATTTAAACATGGACATAGAATTGGTAACATTATTGAGTTGACCTTTACTGTGGCTTTAGTATTTTATTGTCTTGGATTTATCTGATATGTATCTTCAAGAAGGTACATTTTCTTTAAGCGACGAGGGATCTCCCAACAAGTATACTAGAAGCGAAATTAGTGTAAAATTGTTGACACTATAAATGAATCGTATTACAGAGCTTACAAGAAAGCTAAGTGAAAAGGAATGCAATATGTAAGAAGTCACTTGGATCATTCTGATCATTTAGGGGTATCAATGGGTACGATACAGGTAAGATGGAACTATTTTCACACCCATACACACTAATAATTGACTTTACCATACCCTATCCATACCCGTTAAGAATTTGTCTTACCCTATCCTACTCATATCCGTTAAAATTAGCGGGTAACGAACGGTAGTGGACGAATAATACAAATATAATAATTTTATTATTTTTTTCAAATAAACCATCAAAACTTATCATGTCATACATATGCAATCACAATTACTAATATAAAATTAAAATAGAAATATAAATATGCAATTAATTATAAGTAATAGTTTTTTATTAAGCAAAAAAAAAAATCAAAATCACAAATATCTATTCTAACAAATTCAATTCCTTAACTAAATAATAAAACATTCAAATAAAAAATAAAATGTTTAGCATAATATTCTTCTTATGATATAATTTATTTTATATAATTACCTGTTACCCAATGGGTACGAAATAACCTTTATCCGTACCCATATCCGTTCATCTAACGAAAAAAAAATCCTTACCCATACCCATACCCAATAAGTTAATGAAAAAAAAAATCTTACCCATACCCGTCTTATCGAATACGATAAGGGTAGGATAAACAGGTAAATGGGTGTCATTAACACCCCTATGATCATTACTCTTTTGATCTTTTTGAGAAGTTCAAATATAGAAACAAATAAAAAGGAAACATTACAGCAAGAAAAAGTAAATAAATTATTTGTATTTGTTTATTCCTCCCTCATTAGTGTCAACCCTCCATCATTTTGTTACTGGCTATTGACATATATATATTGTCATCAATGTTAATGTTGACACCGTTATACATCCATAGATCGTCTGAACTCAGAAGCTACATTAACCTAAAGTTCAAAAAAATTAATACAAAAAAGGCAAGTACCAAAACTAACATATATTTATATAAGATGCATAGTATCATAGACTCACTCGATAGAGTGAGTCTATGGTACTATGCATATCACGGGTTGTTATCATGCTACGGCTCTATATTTAAGTTTTCAAATTCTAATGGTCGATCCGAACCGTTCATCTTGTTCTCCATATTAATATGTATTTGGAGACCAAATTTTACATTTTTTTTAAATTTTTTACTATTTTTTTAGATATTTAGAAAATCACTTGATCTGAAAATTCTGGACCATCCAAAAACAGTGATTTTCAATAAATTTAAAAAAATAGTAAATAAATTTCAAAAAATGTAAAATTAGGTCTCCAAACACATATTAATATGGAGAACAAGATGAATGGTTCGGATCGACCGTTAGGATTTGAAAACTCAAATATAAAGCCGTAGCACAGTAACAAATCGTAATATGCATAGTACCATAGACTCACTCTAAGAGATATATAGTCTTTTCGAACAAAGCTAGCATGTGTTGTGCTTACCAAGAGATTTGGTGAGTACAACATTGAAAATCTATCAGATTGGATTCAAACAATTCAAAACCAATCTACTTCACAAGTGAATCATGTACATACAAAATTTTAAAATTTTCGATTTCATTTTATACAAAGTCAACCGTTAAAAAAATTATGAAACTAAATGCATAAAAGAGCTTATAAAATAACTTGTACAAAGTTAACTTTTTTACCAGTTGACTAAATTTGTTCTGACTTAATTTGAAATGTTTAAAATTTTGCATTTACATGCATTACTTGTGAGGTTGATCGGATTCAACGGTTTGAATTTATCACTTGATCAAGCCAATTCAATAGGTTTTTGAAGTTATGCTCACCAAACTCTCTTAATGAACAAAACACACACGAACTTTGCTTAGCTTTTTATTGTTATATATTTTTGTATTATTTTCTGTTTGACACTAATTATATATCGGATACCTTAATTTGCATTTGCAAGAAATTCACATATAGAATTGCCTCTTCCAACATTGTGCTGATGTCAACCTGTCAATCAAATTCAATCCATTAAAAGCAGTTTCTTCAAAAAGGAAGAGTAAAAAAGCATAAATAATTTAATCAAGCCTACCTTTGTTCCATTCGGTACAAGATTTTGTAGAATTCTCAGACGCTGATTGATCTTCGCTCTCCGCTTCTGCTTAATGAGGGAACATCAATTAGGAATGGCCAATAAACACTATACGGATATTATAACAGTACTAGGATTTGATAATTAAGTTATTATATAATGATAACATACCCTTGCATATAGGCTTCGGGAGGCTGTTGGGCATCCCCTGTTGGCCCTTGATTTGTTATTTGAATTATATTTTGAATTACAATTTGCATTTGATTCCCCGTTCAATTCATCCTCTGAGCTGCATGAACTTGACTCTACATTGCTACTCTCTTCTTTGCTAGTTTTAGCCCTTCTCGGTGCCTGGAATTTTGAAATACTAAATCAAAACCTGATTCATATTGTTGAGTATATGCATCAATCCATGGTTGAAACAGTATTGAATGTAAGAAAGACACAAACCCGAACAGACGGCCTTGATTTCTTTCTTGGCACATTGTTTGATATACTTTCAGTGACATCATTGGTTTCTTTCCATTGCAATTGATTTCAAGCTTCCTTTTCTCCTTCAGCTGTAGTACATTATCGGTGTCCTCCACCCCGTCGGTGAAAACTTGACTCTCACATTGTTGGTTGACATCGACATCAAGATATGAGTATGACATGGCATGTGGGTCTTCTGCCATGCATTCCATGCCTTGTTGGTGGCTCTCGTAACCAAGAGAAGGGAGGAAGGAGCAATTGATAGGATTTGACTCGTAGAAATTACATGGATAAGCATTGTAAAACTCCGGGTTGGGAAAAGAGTTATATGTAGAATCCTCATGGAGAGGTAAGAATTTGGGTTGCATTGGAATGGATTGATTGAAGTATTGCGAATTAAGCCATTGTAGCATTATTTCTGGCTCACCAGCGCAAATATTTTGTTCATATGCTACTGCACAGTGATCCATTTCTTCAAACCTTTTTTGGGACTTTTTTATTTGGGAGAATGGTAGAATTAGATCAGTGCATGTTAGGTCTCTTTGGGGTGTTGATATTTATAGTCTGCTGCTCAAAATAAATCTGACGGTCTTATTTGACTAAATATTACAAAAAAAAAAATATTCAATGTAAATAATGTATTCAATTTCTTAGTATTTTTTTTATTTAATGTAAACAAATTATTCCTTGCTTAGTATTTAGTTCCTCTGCTTGGGGCTTTCCGGGGGAGGGAAAAATAATCTTCAGAGAGAGACAAGATTAATATGGGCTTGTAATTCTCTATATAATTTCAAAATTCAAGGGGGACAGTTGCCTCCTTCTAGGTCTTACTGGATTCATTCCCGGCTGAATCTGTGGGCAAATCCGAGAATTTTGCCATGTTTTCTTGTGACAATTTGTGCCCTCATTCATTAGGTTGTTTTTAAATATCGGACAATTCTACCCTGCAAGTCTTCATTTTTTTTTCTCAATTGGATGTTTTCAAGGCTTTGAGGTTTTGTCTTCCCCTTCATATTGTGATTGAAGTGGATCTCGATAGCTCATCTCTTTATTAGGTTCACCAATCACCACTTACGATAACATGCTCGGCAACATTTTCATCTAGTTCATCATACAATGTTTTAAGCTTTATACTAGCAATGACATACAAATCTAAGGACCTTCAGAAATTATCAACAATCTTTATGGCCTTCACACAAAGATGTCCATATCTATCAAAATGAAACCATTTTTAACTTGTGACAGCAACCACAAACAAATTGATGAAATATAAGCACATAAGAATTTTACTCAAAAAAAAAAATAATAACACATAAGCATAATGTTGATTTTGAGAGAAAAATAGAGTAGAGAAATAGAAAATGGCTTGTGATAAAAATGCATTTCTTTTCTGATATATTAATCTATCTGATACATCATCCTATGCTCTATTTATATTACAAAGCTATTTACTAGCCGTTTGTTACCGTTGGTATTTCCTATATTTGGTATGCACAGGTACCTAGGAACATGTTGCCTTTTTTCCTTATTTCCAGAATTACACATAAATATTCCCCTTTTTGCCCCTTGATTAAATCTTAGCCTTTGTATCTGTTGGAATTAAAGAAAGATCTGATGTGATTGGTGCAAATAGGGAATGATAAAATTACAATCCTGGAGCATTTATGCGCATAGAATTAGAATTATTTCTTTGCAATTTTGTTTGTTGTATTTTTAGGAAAGAGTAGATTTGAGGCTGGTGCTTGATATGCCTCCTGTTGTTCTATTTATATCTACCTTTCTCATGCTCTTTGAATTAACGAAAAATAAAAAATATGCTGTAAGAAAATGAGTTCTGTGAAATAAATTGGGAGGGAAGGGATTTCTGGGAGTGCTGTGTCAATCTTATATTTTTTTTTTTTCTTTATGGTATCAGAGCAAGGTTATGGTCTGTCAAGTCTGCTGATGGCTATGCCGAAGGTAGACTAGGCGGTTCGAACCTGTCTTTCTTTCTTCCTTTCTCTTCCCTTTATTTTCTGACTTTTTTGTCTCTGTTCTGAAGAGACTCTCTTATGGCTGAAACCAAAAACGATTCAAGACTTACCAATATCCTATTGAATGGGACAAATTACATGCCATGGTCACGGGCCGTTACAGTGGCTCTTGGAGGAAAAGGGTTATTGGATCACATTGACAGTAAATCTAATACCCTTAAATCTGATGACCCTGGATTCAAGGAATGGCAGACCAAAAACCATTGTGTTATGTCATTGATTTTTAATGCAATGGAACCTCAAGTGTATGAGATATTCGCATATGCGGATACTGCCAAGAATCTCTGGAACTCTATATGTGAGATGTATGGCAACATCAACAACTCATCTCGGGTATTTGAACTTCAACAACAATTGTCTCAGATCAAGCAAACTGGGAATCAGACTGTTACTGAATATCTCGGTAAAATGAAGAAGCGATGGGAAGAATTACGTCAATATCGACCCGTTGCTGCCACGGTTCAAGATTACCTGAAACGTGAAGAAGAAGACAGAATTTTTCAGTTCTTGGCGGGTCTCTCGTCAAATTTTGAAGATACGAAGCGAGATATTCTTGCAAGAAGTGAACAACTTTCATTCATCACCATCTGTTCTATTGTTCAAAGAGAAGAGACTAGAAGAAGGACCATGTCTAACAAAGGTGCATCTTCCAACGAGGTACAAGAAAACTCAGTTTTCAATTCTTACAAATCTGATGGCAATAAAAACTGGAATAAAGGAAAAGATAAGAAAAAGTTTCATTGTGACTATTGCAAACGTGACGGCCACACTAAGGACCGTTGTTGGGAACTTTACCCCCATCTGCGGCCCACCAAACCCAGATCTGCAGGTGCCAATCAAGTCTCAAGTGAAGGGACAGGTCAGAGGTCATCTGCTGGGACAGAAGCAAGGCAATCTGACTCGGATAATTCTGACATTCGGGTCAAACTGGAGCAACTTTCTTTACAAATGGAACAGTTCATGAAGTCACATGGTGCAGGGGGCGAATCAGTGAATGTGGTAAAGGGTAATGGTAATATTTGTGCTCTTGCTACAAATTTAAATTCTCATATTATTATTGATTCGGGTGCCACCGACCACATGTTTGGTTCTGAAAATAAATTGAGTCATATTAGCTCCAACTGTAACTATTCGCATGTAACTGTTGCTAATGGGGTTACTATTCCTACTAAAGGCATGGGCAGAACAAATATCTTTCAAAAGAAAACCTGTGCGGTTATTGTTCCAGATCTTAAGACAAATTTATTATCTGTTAGCAAATGTACTGACCAATGGAATTGCAACATTATTTTCACTCCACAGAAAGTAGTATTTCAGGACAGAACTTCAGGGAGGAAGATTGGTGAAGGACATCTATCTAACGGACTGTACGTAGTGGACTTGAATTCTACGGTTCTTACTGTGACACAGCCTAACAAGGTTGCACCTCATGTATGGCATCAACGGTTGGGTCATCCCTCTAACCGTGTGTTACAATGTTTTGATTTGTCTTTAAATTCTAATAATTGTGATTCGTGTCATTATGCCAAACAACATAGACTATCTTTTGATGAACATTTTGGAAGAGCTAATAAATATTTTGATTTAGTGCATTCAGATGTATGGGGGAATGCTCCCGTTGATTCTAGAGAAGGTTACAAATACTTTGTTACTTTCATTGATGATAAATCCCGTGTAACTTGGTTGTATCTTTTAAAAGCTAAAAGCGATGTCAACATGGTTTTCCAAGAATTTTGCAACATGATTAAAAATCAATTTGACACTACAATTAAAGTTCTAAGAACTGATAATGGGACTGAATACACTAATCATGTTTTTCAAAACTTTCTTCGTGATAAGGGAATTTTACATCAAACTTCTTGTGTTGGCACACCTCAGCAAAACGGAATTGCAGAAAGGAAAAATCGACATCTCCTTGAAGTCACCAGAGCCCTTCTCTTCTCTGGTAATCTACCTAAAACTTTTTGGGCTGATGCTGTGCTTACCAGTTGTTACTTAATTAATCGACTTCCTAGCCGAATATTAAGTTACAAAAGTCCCATGGAAATTCTTTATGATAGAAAAGTTAACATATCCCATTTAAAAGTGTTTGGGTGCACTTGCTATGTTCACTCTCAGAATGGCGGAAAACTTGACCCAAGAGCATACAAATGTATATTTATCGGTTATTCTTCTTCAAAAAAGGGATACAAATGTTTCGATCCAAATTCAAAACGGGTATATATCTCTAGAGATGTGGAATTCAACGAAAATTTAATGTTTTACTCAAGTGATAAAAGTCAGGGGGAGGACAATAGATATAACAGATTTATTGTACCTGTGCCGAATGATTGCTTGCAGCCTAATTTGCAAGAAATTTCAGAGAATGACCCGACAGGAACTGAGGACAATTTTGTAGATGATGATCCAGCAGCAAATCAGTATGGGACAGAGAGTGAAGGAAATGATGGATCAAACACTGGGCCCAGGAATGAGATTGTTGAATTGAGAAGATCTAATCGAACAAGAAATGCACCAGCTCATTTAAAAGATTTTGTGAGTTTATGCTCCACTAGTCATCCTATTCAGAATCAAATTAGGTATGATAAAATATCCAAATATCATTGTAGTTTTCTGACCAAGATTGAGTCTCAAACTGAACCAACTAGCTTTGATGAAGCAGTAAAACGAGAGGAATGGGTTAAGGCTATGAATGAAGAACTAAATGCCTTGAATAAAAACCAAACTTGGGATATAGTCACACTACCAAAGGGCAAGAAATCGGTTGGATGTCGATGGGTGTACAAAACAAAGTTTAATAGTGATGGTTCAATAGAAAGACATAAGGCCCGACGAGTTGCCAGGGGATACACTCAAACGTATGGGATAGACTATGAAGAGACCTTTGCACCGGTAGCCAAAATGAACACAGTGCGGGTATTGATGTCTGTAGCTGTGAATTGTGATTGGCCATTGTTCCAAATGGACGTAAAAAATGCATTTCTACATGGAGATTTGCAAGAAGAAGTGTATATGGAGATTCCACGTGGATTGTCCATTTCCAAACAACAGGGAATGGTGTGTCATCTTAAAAAGGCAATCTACGGACTCAAACAATCTCCAAGAGCTTGGTACTGTAAGCTAAGTGCTGCATTGATCAAGATTGGTTACCAGAAAAGTGCTGCAGATTCATCCATGTTTACTCTTGTTACAGAAAATGGAATTGTTGTCATTCTCATATATGTTGATGATCTTGTAATTACAGGTAGTGATCGAAAAGGAATAGAAGAACTCAAAGCTCACTTGAGAACTGAATTTGATATTAAAGACCTTGGTTTCTTGAGGTATTTTCTCGGTATTGAAATTGCACGTTCTCATAAAGGTTTGTTTTTGTGCCAGAGAAAGTATGTGTTAGACTTGTTGAAAGAAACAGGAAAATTAGGAGTTAAACCAGCAAGTACACCAATGGATTACAACAAGAAGTCTGTGTCTGAAGAAGAGACTCCTTGTGATGGTAAACTTTTTCAAAGGCTGGTAGGTAAATTAATTTATCTCACGATTACTCGACCTGACATTGCTTATGCTGTGAGCTATGTGAGTCAGTTTATGCAGAAACCTATGACGGGACACTTGGAGTTGATAAATCAGATTCTCAGATATTTGAAGTCTGCACCTGGTAGAGGTATTCTAATGAAGAGCAATGGTGTTGTTGACCTGATGGGATACACAGATGCAGACTGGGCAGGTAATCCCCAGGACCGGAAGTCAACCACAGGTTTCTGCATGTTTGTTGGTGGGAATTTAGTGACATGGAGGAGCAAGAAACAAGGTGTTGTTGCTCGGTCAAGTGCTGAAGCTGAGTATCGTGCGATGGCAGCAGCTGCCAGTGAAATTGTTTGGCTGAGGTTACTTCTTGAAGAACTGGGACATTCACTTACTGGTAAACCCACTAAACTTTTTTGTGACAATCAGGCAGCAACCCACATTGCATCTAATCCAGTTTTTCATGAACGTACGAAGCACATTGAGGTTGCATGTCATTACATAAGAGAAAAGGTGTTGGACAAGACAATAGAAACGCCGTACATTCAAAGCAGTAATCAGTTGGCAGACATATTTACCAAAGCCCTGTCTAAAGGAGATTTTCAGAAATTTGCGGACAAGCTGACCTCCAACGAGCTTTACGGTTCAGCTTGAGGGGGAGTGTTGGAATTAAAGAAAGATCTGATGTGATTGGTGCAAATAGGGAATGATAAAATTACAATCCTGGAGCATTTATGCGCATAGAATTAGAATTATTTCTTTGCAATTTTGTTTGTTGTATTTTTAGGAAAGAGTAGATTTGAGGCTGGTGCTTGATATGCCTCCTGTTGTTCTATTTATATCTACCTTTCTCATGCTCTTTGAATTAACGAAAAATAAAAAATATGCTGTAAGAAAATGAGTTCTGTGAAATAAATTGGGAGGGAAGGGATTTCTGGGAGTGCTGTGTCAATCTTATATATTTTTTTTTTCTTTAGTATCCTTGATCAATGATGATATATGAATCTTATTTCTCAACACTCCTCCTCAAGTTAGAGTTGTAGATATCAAACAATCATAGCTTGCTTGCAATGTTTTTGAATGAACTCGGGTCCAATTCAATGGTGAAGATGACAAGTTGCTCCTCACTTTGCATGAGTTGAGTTTTGATTATGGCTTGATCATTTTCAATGCCCGGAAGGCATCCTTCTCTTGGCCTTGAAGATTGTTGCATCACTCTTGATGTTCTTCGTACAATGCGAGCTTGCTAGTATTTTCTTCAAAGAGTTTTGGCTCCAATCCCTCGGTTTCTTCCCATTCCTACAATTAAAAATTCAAACAATTGCAGTAACCCGATCTTTGTATCTAAATTAATATAAAATCAATGTGAAAGCTAAATTTCAACTCGTGTTAACTTATTAATCTTGTCATTTTTGTTATGTCTAGATTATCAAAATATTTTGTCACCGCTCTCAATTATCAATTTATCATGCAAGGAAATTTTAATTTATAATAAAAAAGATACCGCATTTTTTAGTTATCTTGTTGAGTCGACACCACAATCGGTTGTTGAAGAGATTGCTTCATTTGATATTGATTTTGTTGAATTGGATTGCTCTGACTCGCTACATATTTTTCTTCATAAACACCCCCTAAATAGAGGCATCAATTTGCTCCCTCTCAAGGTTAGCATTATTGTTTTCTTTATACACACACACACATACACACACACACACACACACACACATATATATATAGAGAGAGAGAGAGATGGGCTAATGTGCATTCGAATGTATATGGTCCGTAGTGCTTACGGTCTAAATTTGAAATTTCAAAATCCAAACGGTCGATCCGAACTGTTCATCTTGTTCTACATATTAATATGTGCTTGGAGACCAAATTTTACATTTTTCTGAATTTTTTTACTATTTATTAAGTATTTTACAAAATCGTTGATCCAACGGTGGCTGCACAAAACAGTAAAACCGTTGGATCAGCGATTTTCAATAAATTATTAAATTTTCATATAAAGAAATCTTAATTGAATTTAAAGCGATACCACTTGCTTTTGAAGTTCTCCCACATCAGATCCGACCCTTTCAAGAATGGAGGCCTCCATTTTATGCCAAAAAGAGAGAATATATCCCTGACTACTATTGTTTGATTTCTTTTGTGAATTGAGTTTTCTCGTTTCTTCCAGCGTCGCCTGGGCTGCCCCCTTTTGGTTTTTTCTCCGCCATTTTTCTTTCATATTTCTTCTCTGCTTTCCGGTGATGGGAGATTACTAATGGTGGTCCACCAGTCGTCCTTCGTGTGTCCAACTCGCTGGTAGCGGTCACACCAAGTGGGCGCCTGGATTTCTCAATTCTTCCCCCTTTCATCGGTTCTAGGTTTTCAGCGGTTGAAGATATTTGCTTGATCAATTGGTCGTGATCTTTTCTCCGTTCGTCCTTGGATCGGTTTTGAGGTTTGGTTGGAGGTTGAGTTACACAGAGACAGGGGATTGCTGGTTTTTTTTTTTATTATTATTATATGAATCTGATCAAAACAGATCTTTGAGGGTTTCTTATGTTTCTTTTTCTGAATTTGATAGCCTTTTTTTCTGAATTTGATAGCCTTTTTTCCTTATTTCTAGAATTACACATAAAGATTCCCCTTTTTGCCCCTTGATTAAATCTTAGCCTTTGTATCCTTGATCAATGATGATATATGAATCTTATTTCTCAACACATAAAATGTGTACATATTACCTCTCAGCATCAGACCATGTGATTTCAACTGATCTCATATCATGATGATATTTCCTCAAACCATCATTGGCCTCTTTAGTCCACCTTGGCAATATGTAGCGAGGATGAAGGTCCGCTGCATGGGAGTGGGTGGGAGAGTATTCACAAGGGTAAAAGTGACTACCTACAAAGGTATTTTTTCTATTAGCGGCGGTAGCATCTGCTAAGATATACTGACATTATCGGTTGCAGATACTCTCTCATTCTTGAAGTAATATGCAAGATTGTTACAGAAAGTGAACATATAAGGCATTTAAATTCAAAACCCTTGCAATTATAAATTACCTCAGTGACAGCTTTATTCACTCAAACTTGTATGAATATACTTTCTAATTAGAAGTTGTAGGACTGTGTATCCTCTTGATCTCATATAGTTCATCCAAATTCTCTACTTCTTGTACGTCATATCTGGTCCTTTCTCTAAAGTGATTGTTAAAAGCAGAATAAATTTGTTAGGTGTAGACCCAACATGCTTCAACATATATTGGAGAAAACGACCATAGTTTCGGTTGTTTTGTGCAAGATCTGAAGTCTCCTTCATCTTGTTTGCCAAAAATCTGCTCAACCATCTTTCTAAATTGCAAGACATACTTGTAGATTGATGTGTGTGTTGGTCCACAACCCAAAAAAAAAAAATTAGCACTTTCACTTCATTGTGAAGTGGACATAAATTTCTCGAAAATAAGCGAAAATCGATCTTTTCTCGGGTTTTAAACATGATGCCCGAATGGTGGTAATCTTGTAAGTTGTACTTCTCAAGCATATCTTCTCACCCTTCCTCAAACCCTTCGATTGTCAAGGTTAAATTAATGCAAGATTGTAAGTCATCTTTGAATTGTTTTAACTGCCTATAAAAACCCCCAATTTGTCTCTTGCTTTGATCAGAAGTCATAATATGCCATTAACAACACCTGTGTTTGTATTTGGAAAGATCTCAGCTATTGCTACCTTGATTACCAAGTCTTGGCCCATGATGATAGCTTTCGAATATTTCCATTCAATGCCTTCCAAAAGGTTCAAAACAACCACTTGAAATTGTCTGCCTCCTCTCTCCAATAAACGCACAACAACAAAAATTAGATAACCAATGGTGGTTATCTAATTTTGACTGTTTGGTTATTATCAGGCTCTACTTCAAAGAAGAAGTCTGAATTCGTTTTTTGCATCATTTTAATGTACTCAAGTGCTTTCTTAACATCTCATCTGCAATATGCACGTGGGACTTTAAATATCCTTTCTTCGAAGGACAAGGGACCATCTTGTAGTTGTGCTCTTTTCAAAAAGTAGTCCCCCATTTTCCGTCTGATTTTTAGACTTATGGTTATTAATGTTATACAAGTATATAATCAGTCATTCGAAATGACACTACCTTTTGAGGTGTCTTCTTATTTGGTGATATGTCAGCCTCAGCCTTATCTCGTTTTTCACGTTTTGATAATCCTTTGTTAGAATACACAAATATTTTACTGATTGGTTTCTTCTCCCCCGTCTGAGAATGATATTTTTATGCTCTCTTAATACTAAATTCAGTTTTGAATCCCAAAAAGTTGTAAAAGGCATAACCAGCGTTGATACTATCAAGCTCCATGTTAACAAACTAAAAGGCTCAAAACATTGACCAAGGTTTCCTCAATTCATAATTAATTTTCGTTCATTTTTTCTCAACATCATATGGTTTTTAATATAAAACCGTATATAAAATATTAATCCTATATTATTTTTATTTAAAAATTGTGTATAATCCTACACAGTTTTTTTTTTAAATGTTCATCCGCTGAATTTGGACACTTGAGTGCTGAGATACGCTTGTCTAAAGTTTCTTCGTTAGAAATCACCTTCTCGGTGAAGAAATCGCCTCTCTTGCCTTATTCCTCTCCCTTTTCGCTAGTAGAAGAAATGTCTCATAGATATACATGTACGACCTACATGGAATAGATACTTCAAAAATGAGTTAGAAAAAAATAGAGAGAGATGCATTATGACACAAAGATTTGGATTGATGACGTGGAAAAAGTTTGTATTTCTTTCATCACACACAAATCGTAATGTAACACCGTGTAATATTATTGGAGCATTTCATGTACACCCGTAAGAAAATGTACTCCAAAATTCATACACATTTTCAATAATAAAAAAACTATGTACAATTTGGTCCGATTGTACATGATTTTTTTACTAAAATATGTGCATGAATGTTGGAGCACATTTATACACAGTTGTAATTAGTAAAACTCTATATAATGTGCATAAATTTTTGGAGAAAAATTTTTGGAGAAAATTTTCATAATTGTGTTTTCTTGCTTTGGACACGAATTTAATGGAAATTTTGAGCAAATGTGTATAATATGACATGTATACTTTGTGTTTTTGTTGTAGTATTATCTTTATATCTTCATCTACGCTAGTACAAAAATGTGACTCTACACTGTCTGAAAAACTAATGACACACAGTTACACGATCGTGTTTGCGAGCGTTGTGTATGAATAGGGGTGGTACATTGTACATGGTCTCCAACCCGTGTCTATATAGTACTAACATACACAGTTAATAGATTTGAACAGTGTCAAATCTCAAGAAAAATGCACTGAAAATAGTGATTTCTACATGGCCATAGTTACTGTGTACAATGACATGGGTTATATGCACGTTTTCTTCAAGGCATCAGTGTATTACTTTGGTAACCATATACGGATTGTTATTTAGAACTGTGTATTTTTTTTTCTTTTTCATACGATTATAATTGGAAAGAATCCATATTTGCTAGCCATTAAACAAACAATATTACACATCCATATTTACTAGAAATTAAACATACAATATTACACATCGAATACAATAAATATTCATTCACAACATACTTAAAACAATAATATACATCGATTAAACATAATATTTAACATTCAACAAACAGAAAACAATATTCTAAATTCAACATTAATATAAAATTATACATCTAATTCGACAAATATTCAACAAAATCAAGTCATACACGTATAATATAAAGAAGGTTTTATCTAATTAACAACTAACATTTTATCCAAAAAAAATAATAACGAACAAAACACATGCATTTGAACTAGTATAAATATATATATTGCAAGGGTCGAAAGGAGTCCTACAGTAATTGGGTGCATAAAATTGTACAACTCCCCAATCCAACTCCGTATAGTATAAGTCAACATGTCAAGTTTAATTTTACGTGTGCTCAATACGTTGATTAAGAATATTAATTGAACAATATCACTCTAGAGGTTCTAAAAATTAGCACCTCACTTGTACCAAGCATAGTTTTTTGTACTAAAATCCTTACTAAGGGATCAGATTGCCAGTACTACTACTTAATCTCAACCATCTCGAGATTTTTTATTGAAGATGCTGTAATCAGCAGGATTTGTTTGGTTTGAAAAATAACTACGGAATTTGTCATGCACATAACATTCCTGTAATCAATAACCAGTTAGTAAATAAAGTGATATTTATTTGACCAGACAATTAAAATACTAGGATGAGAAAATTAACTAGTATATTTTGAAGAAAAAAACTTGCACAGTTTTCATGCTGAAGTAAAATGTATGCTTCTTTAACTTCAGCAAACTCTTTAGGATCCAAGTTTTTATTTGAAAAAATAAAAATAGTGAGATTTGTCAAGTTCTAAAATATTGAGTGTTCTAGTGGCAAAATACCGTTGACAGTTCCGAAATTTGAAATAAAATAAACATCGGGTTAGAATCAAGTCAAGATTCAAATTTTGTACCGTTAAGTGAAGTGCGGTACTCAAAATTTTTGTAAATTTTATTTATATATATATTTATTTATTTTTTTCTTTTTTAATTTGGTACCTAAGATCTATCAGAATTCAAATATTAATAAAAATTAAAATCATGAGAATATGAGACGCATACCACGTGTAGATTGCAATTGAAATGTAACTTAATTCAGAAGATCAAAATTTTTAAACTTCTGAAGTAGTTATCTTCTCCATGGAAGCTTTGTGTTTGAGAACCTTTCACATTTAGATTGAGAAAGGGAAGAGAGATCTACAGGTCGTCTCACCTCTTAGACAAAATGCACAAACGCACTGCCTCCTTGATCACGAGCTAGTAGCTCTAAGATTATGAGAAAAATTGAATTGGGCAAATTGTTGATGCACATATGCACTTTCCTGTCATTGAGAAATATCGGTTAGAGAAAATCTTTTATTATAGTAATAAACATATTAAACAGTTAAATGACTTGATCTCTAACTTTTATTTCAAAAGAATGTCAAAACAACGATAAGAGAGGAGTAAAGACAAAAGAAAATAATTTTAAGGAATTTGTATCCTCTGAAATATCTCAAACTTTAATTTGTGTGACTTTACGAAAAATTTTAACCGTTTAAATAACTTCTGCACGAATCTCAAAGCACAAATAATACAAGCCCCTACGCTAGCAATCACCGAATAGGCACCAAACACGTAGGTCACGCAAAAGTTGAGGTATCTCAGAGGATACACACTCCATTTTAAGTTACAGTCGGAATGCGCTGGTAAATTGGTATTGTAATATAAAAAAAAAAAAAATAGTACAAGCTTGAGACCTTAACCTACAATTGGCCCCTGAAAGAATTATTATGCAATACAACAAAACAAAATATGCATATTTTACTCCTGCAGAATAGAAAATATTTTTATGGGACCCCCTACAGAACAAGCAAAATACATATAATTAGTTTCTTTTCTTTTTATTTTTTCAAAAATCACTTGTTGTTTCTTTTTTATTGGTAATTCGTCATAAACGACAATTGTTTTTAATTAGAAACTATATTATTATGAATTATTCTATTTTTTTACAACGGCTATCTTTCCAATATAAAAGACTTCTTATTACAAATTAGAAATCAAATTATTAGCTAAGTTTACATGAAGGGTCTCTTTTTTTTTTTTTTTGGTTGCAAACTCATAAGCAATTGTATTGATCCAATAATTTACAAAGTAATTATTACATAGATTTTTTTTTAAATTAAAAAATATTAAAACTTATATATTGAGTTACTTGTACCATCATTTAATTTGTTATGTCAGAAAATAAAAAGATACGTGAAAATCTTTATTAAAACCTTTACATGAAGGGTCTCTGGTTGATATGCAACTTAATTAGAGAATTTGGGAATTGTTGGGCTTCCCAACCTATCAAGACTTGGCCCACTTAAAAAAGTAAAGGTTACTATTAGTACCTTAGCCTCTTGAAACTCAAATACGGATCCATTCGAATAAAACCCATTCGCATATAAATATGTCAAAAATACAGGTCTATTTAGGAACCGATTTTTTTTTTATTTAGAATATTCAGAAATTAATAAGTTATAAAGTTGGTCAGTTTTCATCCACTCTATTAAGCTATCAATTGATAAATCTACAGTTCTACTTTATGATTTTAACAAAAAAAAAAAGTTAGTAAATGTTTGATTTGATGCCAGTCAACCTTCAACTTGTATACATAAAGTATTGTTTTTACCATCAAATTTAAGATTGATTCTTTAATTTCAACATAATGACGCTGAACTTAATTTAGAAGAAGAATTTCTAGTGTGTCATTGTAAACTTTAATACAAAGGGTTTGAAATGAAATGGTATAATTGTAAATTCAATTTCTTAAATAACTAAATGAAAGGAGATATTAGATAAAATAATTATTTTTTGTGGAAATATTAAATAAATTAATTATTTTCGAATTTTACATGGGACACCAGAAATTCTTCAAATGTTAAGAAAAATGGAATATACCATAAAATGAATGGCATTATGCTCTTTTCTAAAAATAAATAAATAAATAAATAAGTATTATAAAACAAAACAAAACAATATTGGAGAGAGGCTAAATCTTATTTCTATATTATCTCTTTCTCATTGTCATCATACAACCACTTACAAAATCTATATTTATAGGCTAGAGAAAGCAAATGAAAAGCCATACAAAAGAGTTAATACAAAAATTAAATCAAAGAGAAAGTGGAGAAGGTGGAGAAGGTGAAATATCTACTCTACTATTATTAATTTCATAACACTCCCCCTTAGATATTTCACCTTATATTATACACTATTAATATTGTACTGCAGGACAAATATTAATTTGGTACTTCATGACCAATTTGATTTAACTGATATTTCTGAATCAGTTATGCTACCTCATTAAAAACCTTACTAAGAAAACCCAGTGGGACAAAACTTAGTAAAGGGAAAAAGAGTGCAGCGTGTATAATACTCCCCCTCATTTTAATGTATATCTTTTAAGCGACGGATGCCGATCTTTTGTGAAAGTTGCTCAAAAACTTTTCTTGGCAATGATTTTGTGAATAGGTATGCCAAATTATCGCTTGATCTGATTTGACAAACATCTATCAAGCCATCCTTCTGTAGATCATGAGTTGAGAAGAATTTTTGCGAGATGTGCTTGGTTCTGTCACCTTTAATATATCATTCTTTAATTTGAGCAATGCATGCTGCATTATCTTCATATAGTACTGTCGGGCTTCCTTTGATTGACTCGAGCCCGTATTCCTCCTGGATGTGTTGGATCATTTATCTTAACCAGACACATTCTCGACCAGCATCGTATAGAGCAATTAATTCGGCATGTTTTGATGATGTTGCCGTCAGTGTCTGTTTTGTCGATCGCCATGAAATTGCAATACCGCCATATGTAAACACATATTTGGATTGTGATTTGGCTTTATGCCGATCTGATAAATATCCTGCATCTGCATACCCAACTAATTTGGACTTTGTATCTTTTGATAAAATAGTCCCATACACGTGTCCCGCAAAGGTAACGAAATACATGTTTAATTCCGATCCAATGTCGACGTGTTGGATCAGAACTATATCTTGCTAGTACATTTACAGAAAAAACAATATTAGGTCTCGTATTATTAGCAAGATACATCAAAACCCCAATTGCACTTAAGTATGGTACTTCTGGACCAAGAACTTTTTCATTCTTTTCTCGGAGACGGTAAGGATCCTTTTTTTTATATCAAGTAATTTAACAATCATTGGTGTACTCAAAGGATGAGCTTTGTCCATATAAAAAACGTTTCAACATCTTCTAGATATAATTTGATTGATGGACAAAAATACCATTATACAAATGCTCGATCTGCAGGCCAAGACATAATTTTTTTTATACCAAGATCTTTCATTTCAAATTTTGTTTTCTTAATAATTTTGCAGTCTTTTCGATCTCTTCAGGAGACCCAATGATATTTAAATCATCAACATATACTGCAATAATTATAAAATCTGAGATTGATTTTTTAATAAAAACACATGGACTAATTACATTATATTTATACAATACATTTCTCGAGGTTTTGATTTCAATGCTTCAAGCATTTTTAATCCTTTCAGTGACTTTCATATAGATATCATTATCAAGTGATCCAAGAAAATAGGCTGTGACTACATCCATGAGGCGCATTTGAAAGTTTTCAGTGATTGTGAGACTGATTAAAATCTAAGAGCATCCACTACAGGTGAATATGTTTCTTCATAATTAACTCCTGGTATTTGTATAAAACCTTGTGCCACAAGCCTTGCTTTATAACTCATAATTTTATTTTTCTCATTCATTTTGGATTTACTAGAGTATAATGTATCATTTATAATTAATTTTGTTCCTTCACGTAACAAGATACAAGCTCTTCCGGAGCCCTCAATTAAATCACTACTGCCAGAAATTGTATTTACATGTGTATTAACATGTGTCCTTTAAAATAAAAGAATGCAATAATAAAAATACAAGAATAAAAATAAATTACTTTTATTTAAACTTGTTTGCATGTTAAAATTTTAAAGTAATCTAAACTTTTATTAAACATAAACATAAACTTCTATATTGTATTCTCTCCCTTAATAAAAGTATCTATTTCTTCACGTACTACAGGTACGTGGCCAATGATTTGCAAATATGCAAATACACACTTGTAACCTACAGAATTAACTTCTTTGGGGTTAAGACTATAGGTCCAAAAATATTGAGCTTTTCAAGCGAATCTAATTCAGCCTTCAAGGCATCTTTCCATTTTGGCCAATCATTTCTGTGTATACACTCTTAATCATAATCACTAGGTACCAGAGTTTCTTCTGGAACTTCATCAATCTCTTATGGGGTTTTATCAACTCCTTCAGGAGTTCCACTATCAACCTCTTCTGGGGTTTAATCTACTCCTTCAGGAGTTCCACTATCAACCTCTTCTGGAGTTTTATCTACTTCTGCAGGAGTTTTGGCACATCAATTGCTATAGCATATGCAAAAAAAATTCATTTCGGTTCCATATTGTACTATTTTATACATAGTTTATTGAGATCTCATAATTACTAGGTTCCTGAGTTTCTTCTGGAACTTCATCCACCTCTTCTGGGGTTTTATCAATCTCTTCTGGGATTTTATCAGTAACCTCTTCTCGAGGTACACTAACTGTTTTATTCTGCTCTTTCTTTTTTTGTGAATTTTTATCTTTGGAACCAGTTGGTCTTCCACATTTTCTTTGTATAGTAACCTCTGCTGGGATTACATCAATTCGAGCAGTTGCATTTAAAGCTGGTACATGTGATTTAATCACTCTTTTTGTATCTGTAACTCATTTATTATTCTTTGCAAATGTATAATCTTTTGAACTTCCGATCCACATTGACCACTTCGGGGATCAAGATAAGATATTGATGATGCATTCCAAGTTACTTCTTGTTTTACCAGCTTTTCTTTTTCTCCTCCTAAGATTGGAAATATTGTCTCATCAAATTGACATTAAGAAAAACATGATGTAAAAACATCTCCAGTTAATGGTTCTAAATATTTGATAATTGATGGAGAGTTAAAACCAACATAAATTCCCAATCTTCTTTGTGATCCTATTTTTGTACGTTGTGGTAGAGAAATTGGAACATACACAACACAACCAAAAATTTTAAGATAGGACATGTTTGGTTCTCTTCCAGAGACCAATTGTAATGGAGAAAATTTATGATATGCAGTTGGTCTTAATCTCATAAGTACAGCAGCATGTAAAATGGCATGTCCCCATGCAGAAGATGGTAGATAACATTTCATAAGTAATGGTCTAGGAATCAATTGCAATCTTTTAATTAATGATTCAGCTAAACCATTTTGTGTATCTACATGAGCCATTGGATGTTCTACCTTAATCCCAATTGACATACAATAAATATTAAATAATTGGGATGTAAATTCTCCTGCATTATCAAGCCGGATTCTCTTAATTTGATAATCCAGAAAATTTGCTCTCAATTGGATTATCTGTGCCAATAGCCTAGCAAATGCAACATTTCTTGTGGCTAATAGGCAAACATGTGACCATAAAGTTGATGCATCAATTAAAACCATAAAATATCTAAATGGTCCACATGGAAGAGAAATAGGCCCACAACTATCTCCTTGAATTCTTTCTAAAAATATAGGAGATTCATTTTCAATTTTATTTTTAGATAGCCTAATTATCAGTTTTCCAAGAGAACATGCTGCACATGATAAATTTTTTGATAATATTATTTTCAGGTCTTTTAGGGGATGCCCATTTGCACTTTTAATTATTTTTCTCATCATATGTTACCTGGATGACTTAATCTGTCATGCCACAGAGTAAACATCTTTGTGTCAAGTAACTTCTGGTTACTTACCATATTTGATTCTATTGGATTTATGTTCGTACAATATAATCCAGAGGATAAAGCTTTCAGCTTTTCCAATATGATCTTCTGGCCATATTCAATAGATGTAATTTGGAGATACTCATTATTTTCAATCATGGTTTCAAGATGATAACCATTACGTCGAATATCTTTAAAGCTTATTAAATTTCTTCTGAATTTATAATAATGTAAATATAAATAAAATATAAATAAAAGAATATGTAAATTTCATAAATAAAGTTAAATATAACTTCAGGTTATAATAAAATATTTATTTAATAACTTCCAGGTATTAAATTACTTGACTGTGGAATTGTAGAATATAATTTGAAATAACTTCGGGTTATATTTTCATCTAATGATCTATAATAACTTCTGGTTATTATATTGATTTTATTTGAAAATTTATAATAAAACTTCAGGTTTTTAATTGAGAATAATTTCAGGTTATTATTCATCCAGTGGCCTATAATAACTGCTGGCTATTATATTAATTTTATACTAAAATTTCTAATAGAACTTCATGTTCTAAATAGAAACAGTTCCTGGCCAAAATAGATAGTTCCTGATATAAACAAAAAAATGTTGAAAAACAGTATATTCAGCCAAGGCCGAAACAATCAGTTTCTGGCCGAAACTGAGGCTGAAACATATTCGCAAAAATATTTCTAACAATAACTTCAAGTTATTATTTTGTCTGGGTAATACGAACTTTGGGTTCTTAAGATATGTGTTATACTATCAAAAGGATACAAAATAAAAAAAATGCTACTATTATTAATTAACTAATTTAATTAAATATGCATTTGTGCTTGATAAATAGAAAGAATAAAAACGATTGAAGAAAAAGAATCTGAATAACTCCAAGTTATTATGATAATTAATAACTTCAGGTTACTAAGATAATTAAGTATTGGAGACATTTTATTTATTTGATAACTTCCGGTTATCATAAATATCAATAACTTCTAGTTGTTAGGTAAAATAAAAACATTCAATGGTATACAATAACTTCCGGTTATTATATTTTGTATGATAATTTCTGGTTCATATAAGAACTTCTGGTTCTTTTTTTTTTATATATATATAAAAGTTTTTGGCTAAGAACTTCAGGTTCTCTTGTATAAAAAAATTATGATTAAGAACTTCAAGTTCTTTAAAAACAAGCTTCTAGCTATAGTATGTACAAAAGCTTCTAGCTATTATCATGTACTTGCTTTATCATTCTCTTCAGGGAATGAAAAAATTACTCTCATTCAAATAAGAAAATTTCATCCAAGAAATAAAAATTATTACTAACAGTAAACAATATAAAATAAAAAAAAATTCATTCAAGAAATAAAAATTATTACTAACAGTAAAGTTATGAAATTTAATCTAAAGAGTACCTTCTTCTTGATAAAATCACGTCGCAACTTAACTAGAGCAAACTCGTGCTGATAACGTGTTATAAAACAAAACAAAACAATATTGGGGAGAGGCTAAATCTTATTTCTATATTATCTCTTTCTCATTGTCATCATATAACCACTTACAAAATCTATATTTATAGGCTAGAGAAAACAAATAAAAAGCTATACAAAAGAGTTAATACAAAAATTAAATCAAAAAGAAAGTGGAGAAAGTGAAGAAGGTGAAATGTCTACTCTACTATTATTAATTTCATAACAAAAAGGACTGTATTTTGAAATTGTCGGCACAAAGGAAAAGGGATCCAGCAGAAATGAGTGATTTAAAATAAAAGATAAATTAAAGTATAAGCATTTCACATTTGAAAACTCACATTAATTATTCATCCTAAAATTATCTCTTTTTTTTTTTATTTTGTTATAGGATACATCATAATATTTGTTAGTTGTCAGTTTTTATTAACTTTCACTGCACTTCCTTTTCTCAAAGACAAATACCAATGTATATGTTCATTATACTTATATTATAAAGATAGATTCATTAAGCAAATTATCTCTCTGTGATCTGCATGCAACCAATATATCTCTATACTGGTAAATGTAAGGTTCGGTTCAGTTATTAAAAAAGAGGATAATCTAAATGCCTCCGTGTCTCCATTTTGCAATATTTTAATAATAAAATTTTAAAATTTATATGGAAAAATAAAATTTTTAGATGTGATCAACGCTTTTATTTTTGCATATAAGTTTTAAAAAAATGTTATTACAAAGGAGATTGGGTTTTGTCCAAAGGGTTTTGGACAAAGTGTTATTCAAAGTAAAGCTTAAAACTTCAATTTGCATTAAGATTGATTCTTGTAAATATATTTAAAATTTAATAAATCTTAATAGCTCCTTAAATCTAAATATCTGTATGAATTTTAATGCAAATCGGAGGTTTAGGTCCAACTTTGACGAGACTTTATTGGAAGCTGTTTGGACAAAATTCTCATTTATTAGAAATAAAATAAAATAAATAAAAGTATGATGAAATGTGTAAAAAATAGAGACATTTGAAACCAATTCATTAAAAAATAAAATTGAAATAGTTATACTTGAGTCATTGCTTAGGCCACAATTTTCAACAATATACAAGAAATAGATCAAGTAATGATTTAATTTCAACTAGCCAAGAATTATATTTAAGTCATTGTTTAGGTCACAATTTTCAACATATGTCATGATTTAACTGCAGACTTCAATTAAACATGAATAGCTTACTTCAGTTTAAATTGAAATAATCAAATTAGATCCCTAAAACTTTAGAACTTAACCAAACACCACCTAAAAGTGAAACCTCAATAAATGGGACAGAGAGCATCAAGCGCTGAATCCCAAATGCACTACACATGATACAACTCTTCACATTAATTTCGTTTCTTTTTCTGTTCAGTAGAAAACAATTATATATATATATATATATATATATATTACGAATTTACGATCTGTAACTTTAATTACCTGACGCTTCAAGCACTACTTTCATTTTATTTATTTTCAGGAATTTAAAAATCAATTTGAGAAAACATATATATTATTAAAAAATTTAGACTATGAATATGTTTCTTTATTATGCAAATGTTGGTATAGATTTAGTGATCGTTCAGTTCTTCAGTCAATGGTAGATGGATGATGATTTTAAAGTGTCTAAGTATGAAACACAAGGATACCACAGGAGGATGTCAGCTTTTTAGGCAGGGGTATATATATATATATATAGGACGTGGCTACGGTGCTATGGGTAGCTAAGAGGCCTCCATGCTACGGCTCGGATTTTGAGTTTTCAAAATCCTAACAGTCGATTCGAACCGTTTATCTTGTTCTCCATACTAATATGTGCTTGGAGACCAAATTTTACATTTTTCTGAATTTTTTTACTATTTATTAAGCCACTTTGAAAATCTCTGATCCAACGGTGGCTTAACCCAACAGTAAAACCAGAAACTACCGTTGGATCAGCGGTTTTCAAAGTGGCTTAATAAATAGTAAAAAAATTCAGAAAAATGTAAAATTTGGTCTCCAAGCACATATTAATATGGAGAACAAGATGAACGGTTCGGATCGACTGTTAGGATTATGAAAACTCAAAATCCGAGCCGTAGCACGGAGGCCTCTTAGCTACTCATAGCATATTAGCCAAAACCTATATATATATATATATAGGCGTATGATTAAAGTAGGCTTTCAAAATACTGTAGGTAGTGGATATATTAATTGTTAGATTTTTTTGAATTGACTGATGAATAAGTGACTGTAGTTATGTAGTTTATTTCCTAATCTTTTTGCTATATATAAACTTAGAAAGTCAAAAATATATAGTTGCAGCAGTTCTAGTAGATGGGACAATAAATTGAGAATTTAGGAGGCAGTGGATTGCAACTTTTAGACTTTAATGGTAACAACTTGTGGTGCGGTTATATAAAGTAAAATTAGTTGATAATATATTAGATTTATTATTGTGGAGATGGACCTCCAATATCAAGTTTTCAGTGCAATTTTTATATAAATGGATGGAATATTAATATGGGGGCTATTACTAATGTAGAATCTACTACCATTAGTTCATAAAAAAAATTATTTATTACAGTTAGGATTTTTTTGGTGGTTGGTGAATCAAAATAAATTCTTGATTCATGTTTATTTTGTGGTTTATCAGAGATAACAGACCATTTGTTTGTATATGTCCTTTATTTAGAACAATATGGATTTGTATAGTAGAATTTAATAATTTTCAATTTAATGATGCCACGATAGAAGAAGTTTGATTACAAATGACTCAATCCCTTTAAAAAATTATGTTTTTGTTGGAATTGATAAGAGGAGATGTCATTTGGACAGTTTGGTTAGCTAGCTGGAACAAATTGTGATTTGAAGGAATAAATACTAATCCTAGAACTGTTGGGTCACAAAGTCTAGCTTAAGCTAATATTTGGATTAAGTCTAAAAATGTTAAATCTTTGTTGAAATTTTCATTAATTTTTCCAGTCTAGCTTTAGCTTGACATATAAATTTAAATTTTTTTGTTATTAGAATATTAAAATGTGGAGTTATGATGGAGGCAAACAAAATTAAAGCATTTTAATTCTCATTTTTCCCTTGATTTTTTAGGGCCATGATTATCCGAACCACAAAAATAGTGTAACAAAATTAAAAGCTTTTCAACGCTCATCTTTCAAAAATAGTGGCGGACATTATTTTTGTGTGCTTAAGAACTTATTTCCTTAATATTCATACATACCTAAGAATGAATTGATTGCCAATTTTGTTACTTTTCAATTTTTGATACTCAGGAAGATATGTGTATTAGCGGTGTCAATGGTTACGATATGAGTAAGCTGGAAATATTTTGATACCCATACTCACTAAGAATGACTTTATTCGTATTCTATCCTTATCTATTAAAAATTGATCTTATCCTACTCTACCCTTACTTGTTAAAATTATTGGGTAACGAAACGGTAGCGGGTGAATAACGAATAATACTAGTATAATAATTAGTTTTATTATATTTTATAAATAGAACATCAAAACTCATTTATTTCGCACATATGCAATGACATTACTAATAAAAAAATAAAAATAAATATTCAATCAATTACAACTAAATTGTATATTTTATAAAACAAGAGAATTAAATAAACAAGAACATATCTTCCGATAAATTTAATTATTTAATTAAAGAACAAGACATGTAAATAATGGTAATATATTTAATATTTTTCTTAATAAAAGTACTCACTAATTATTGCTCAAACATTATTATATTTTATATAATTACCTATAGGGTAACGGGTACGAAATAGTCTTTACCCGTAGCCTCACCCGTTTAGTTAAAAAAAAATTCTTACTCATACACATACCTAATAAACTAACAAAAAAAAAAAAAACTTGCACATACCCGCC
This sequence comes from Carex pumila, assembly GCA_033356055.1. Lineage (NCBI taxonomy): Eukaryota > Viridiplantae > Streptophyta > Magnoliopsida > Poales > Cyperaceae > Carex > Carex pumila. The sequence continues at coordinate 124,878 of JARJHM010000716.1, forward strand.
TTACCGAATACAGTACGGATCGGTTAAAAAGGTATCATTGACCCCCTAATATGTATGTATAAACGACATTTACTTTTAGAAAGTAGTAGGACAATTCTGCCCTTGACTCATACATGGCAACTAATACATATTGATCCGAGATTTTTATTGTTACCTAAAAAAGAAATTATTTTAATAAAAATATCCAGTGGTGCGCTGGATTTATAAAAATACCCAGCCCGTGTATAAATTCCACGGGTGGGATTTTTTGGTCTGCCCCGTGAATATTTTCCATGGGAGGGATTAAAGGTTGGGCACGTGGAAAATATCCACGACCCAAAGTGTTAAAACCCTTCTTCCCTGTCTGCCGCTGTCTCAGTGAACCCCCATTTTTACCCCTTTTTTTCTCTCCTCCCACTCTCTCTCCGTGAAGCCTCACACCAGCCGGCCTAAATAAAGTCTCCTCTCTCTTTTTCACCTCATTGGAGGCCCGCCACTGCCACCGGACCGCACAACCTGCGCGATCAGGCCTCTCAATGCCCTGTCATCACCCAATGTGATTCTAACATACCTTCCTGCATGGACCATTCGGGCCTGAATCTGTAATTCCCAACGATTCCTATTGTAGCCGCTCACTTCATAAATAAGCGATTGCAACTGCTCAAATGAGAAATTTTCATCGACCCAATACATATTTACTGGAGGTTTGGAGTAACGTGCCCCATTCTGGTCAAAAATGAATTTCCCTCCAAAATGTATTGAAATTCCAATAGGCATGACCAATATACTACATTTGTAAATGGTAAATATTTTGTAAGTTTATTGATTTCAATTGTGAACAGTAAGGATGTATATGTATAGTATATGAACAATACAGACATATATGCATAGTAAATGAACAGTGACAATGTATATGCACAATATATGAACAGTAAAAACGTATATGCACAGTACACGAGTAGTGATGAACAGTAAATACGTATATGCACAATATATGAACAATAAATATGTATATGCACAATAAATGAATAGTAAATGAACAGTAAATACATATAGGAACAGTACATGAACAGTGAATACGTATACGAACAGTACATGAATAGTAAATACGTATATGAACAGTAAATATGTACATCCACAGTAAATGAATAGTAAACAACAATACGTAAATGAAAAGTACATACGAATATAAACAGTAAATACATAAATAAATAAAAATACCTGATTTAGGAGCTGCACAGTCCTTTCTCTCTTTCAGAATGAATCTCTTTCTCTCAGCTTAAATTTATAATGAAAAAAAGCACACAAAAAAAGGTCCGGACCGTGGATATTTTTCACGGGCCCAATCTTTAATCCCGCTCGTGAAAAATATTCACGGAGAAGACTTAAAAATTTCAACCGTGGAAAATATTCACCTGGGTATTTTTATAAATCCAACGCAACTCTGGATATAATTATTAAAATAATTTATTTTAAGAGTAAAAATAAAAATCTCGGCATATTGATATAAAAAAAAATCCATGTATATATTATGCATATAACATGAATTAATAACTACACGACAAAAAACTATAATTATATGTCAGAAAGCCAGAAAAAGATAATAAATCCACTGCACATGTAATTGATTCCAGAAGGACAGCAAATCAGCAACAAATAAATTTTGAGCACTCTCCCACATATGAAATAAACCTGTGCTTCAATTAAAGCAGTTCTGTTGCCACAAAAAAAAAAAAAACAACAGAAAGATCAACTTGTACAGGCGTGTAGTGTCATTATATCTGACTCGCTATGAAATTGTATACAAGGAGTCTAAAGCATTCGATCAAATCCAAATTGTTTGGTTTTATTATCTATACCTCCCTCTATATATATCTCAATCTCGTTCTTTCATCTTCTCCATTAATTAGACTCCACCTTCTCTTCCCCCAACCCCTTCTCTGTTCTCCGTATTGACATCGATGTTGATACAAGCAATCAAACCATTAAATCTGTATCAAGACCAACACCCCCAAAAATCTCAATCAGAGAGGGAGGAGCCCAAAGAGAGAACGGAGAGATCGTGATCAAATTAAGCAGCGAAATCAGAGAGGAGCTGAGTTGCGTCTGTCATAATAGCAAGACTGTTTGCCTTACTACCAAAAAATGATCTTGACAGCCATGAACATATCCTCTCATGTCTTTTGAGATCATTGGTGGCAATTACGCAAGCAGACAGTTTTGCAATATGACAGACGCGTTCACCTCCTCTTTTTAATGTGCACAACGCAAATTTGCCAATGCAAAGAGCTCATAGGGTCATGTACCAGCTTGGTACCATCAAGTAAAAACGACAGTTTTGGATGGTTTAAATGATTTCATATGATAATATTGCTTCTGTCATAATGGCAAGACTGTTTTTCTTAAGACAAAAAATGATCCTAATAACAAAAACTTAATGTTCATTAATTTATGAAGGTCAACTCCGTGCAAATGTTTGAATTCTTTAGTAAAGTTTTAAATATTTTATTTCAAATTGATAGACCGCTGGTACAGGGTTATTTTCTACCTTTGCGTGGAATAGGCCAAAATGGGTTATAAAAATATGCTGATATTGATCTAAGGGGATCACAGGAGTACAGGACCTCGTTATTGATATTCCAACCGTTATTGATATTGTGTTCTTATGTGCTGATGTTTTTGTGGTATTATGTAGGGTTTTTATGTACTAATTAAAAGGAGCGGGTACCATAGAGTTGGTACTAGTCTCCTTGACCTTTGTGGTTTTAGTAATAAATAAAATCGGTGGGTGTACCCACTTTAAGAAAAATAAAAATAAAAAAAATAATAATAATAAATAAATAAAAATTGATTTGATTTGATTTATGTAACTTGCTTTTATAAAATTCATTGTTATTGGTTTAAATAACAAATGATATATTTCTTGATGAGACGTCTAGTCTCTAGATAAAATAATGATCCTAGAGAAGTCTCTTAAGTTAATACTTCTTTTATTATTGGTTAATAGTTTTGATTGGTTAAAATTAATGACTTGATGAATCTATGATCTATGTTCCGAGAGTCTTCAATCAAATCTAGTGTAGACAATTTCCTCTTCATGTCAGACTTGTCGGCCAACTTTTAAGTACGAACAAAATGACGACATCCTTTCAACACCTAAATATATTTGTTGTTTTTCCCTTGAAAAATCACTTTAATTAATTTATTGCAAAACAACCTCCCAAGTATGAAACTCCATGTTTGCTCTTACCACAATTTGACCTAAGGAAAGCAATAAGAACACACACAAAAAAACATCAACACATAAGATAAGAACACAATAGAACAGTTTAGAGACTCAAAAACGACCAACAAAAACCCCAGTCACCATTGCACCAGATTGCACAACAACCTTGCATTATGTCAAATTTATCTGAGAATCATTCTTTACCATGCCAAAAGAATGAAGTATGTTCAAATTTCGAAAACTAAATTGAGCAATATACTTAGCTCATTCACGGGCTTATGGTAGCCTATACATTAATGTCCATTAATGAAGATGAGCTAATGGAATTAATCTATAGCGGTTTTTTTTGTATTTCGATTCATTTTTTTGAATTGAAAATCAAGATTTCGTATTGATTTTCAATTCAAAATCTTTTATTGCAAATTTTTTATTCTATTGATTCTAATCCTAATTTTCAAGATAATCAAAAACTTTTTTGATAAGTGAGAAATTTGAAATAAACTCTGATAAATTATTTAACTTGAGTCATGAGTCAAAATGATATTTTTATCTATAACGAAAAGGAAAAAAAGGAACTCTATTTTGATCACAGTGTAATTCATGATTTTTTTAAGCTCTTTTTTCATTCTATAGATAAATTTAAATCATTTTTCTTGAGCCATATAAGGTGAAAATTTCACATACGTTTCTAGGGAGGTTTTTTTTTTTTTATCTATATTTATCCCATTGAGCCATCTATCGAATCGTTGCAACTAATGCTCATTAACATTTAATTTATTGGCTCGGAATCAAAAAATGAATCGAGATCATATCTAATGAATCCATTTTTTTATGATTAAATCACTCAATTCTTTTTTTTAGTATTTTATCGATAATGATCAATGAATCGTGAATTTAGCATCGGAATTCAAATAATGGATTCTATTATATATCTATTATATAGTTCTGATTACTATCCAATTTGGAACTTAGGTAAGTATTTTATCAATATATGTAGTAAAAAAACATATTGAATTTAGCCTTTTAATGCTTACTATAACTAGTTATTTCAGTTTTTTAATGGCTGCTTTAACTATAACCTTAGTTCTATTTATTGGTTTAAGAAAGATACGACTTATTTGAAATGAATTGAATGAAAAATTCATAAAAATCTTTCTCAGGGATTTCATGTATTCTATGGCTCTTTCTGCAAAAATTGCCAATTATTTTCTTGGTCATTGAGATTCATGGATAATTCAGATTAATATTTAAAGATAGATCTTAACCTTTTTTTATCTGCTCAAACCAAAATGATTGAAGTTTTTCTTTTTGGAATTGTCTTATCATCTTAAGGATTCCTCTTGGGAGAGAAATTGAAAGCTTTGTCTGTAAATTTCATTAATTATGAAATCAATGATGTCAAAATTTACAAAAACTAGCACCGGAAGACTATAACCAATAATAAAATTACTATACAACAAATGACATATAATAAATTAAACTACGTTCAACAAACAACGTGAATTGAACAATATTATAGAATAAATTAACGCACAAACGAAAAAAATGAAAATTCAAGTTACAAAAAAATATAAAAGAGACGCAGTACAGATATTAATTAATTACCTCGATCGTCTGCCCTCTGTGAGCAGCAGCTAATAGTGACCAATGTCAGTTATGTTTATTAATATTTTAAATGTAAAAATCGGTGAATTTCTAGTCTTAGTGAGTTTGCGGAGACAGACTAAATCTCCTCCATTACGAAAATTCTATTAACAATGTTTATTAATATTTGAAGTATGGGTTTTTTTTTTTCAAAATTTAATACAACTTATAGTTCAATTTTAACTGTACATGCACATCAGCAATTATAAATATGTGTATGTCAGAGGTTGGCAATTAAATCACTCTCATTATTTATTTTGTAATGTCCAAACAACAAATCCAAACCGTTAAATGTTTCATCTATACTATAATCTACTTGGAGACCAAATTTTACATTTTTTGAAATTTGTTTACTATTTATTAAGCTGGTTTGAAAACCACTAATTTCAATACTGCAGAAATTTACTGAAATTAGCAGTTTTCAAACTAGCTTAATAAATAGTAAAAATATTCCAAAAAATGTAAAATTTGGTCTCCAAGCATATTATAATATAGATTAAACATCTAACGGTTTGAATTTGTTATTTGGACATCACAAAAATAAAAAATAAAAAGTGGCAACACCTCCAGTTAAAATATTGCCAGCAGCAAATTAGCCGGATCATATATATATATATATATAGGTTGGCTAAGATTAAAGTTCAGGAACTACACAAATATTAAAGGAACCCATGCTGTAACATTACGAAAAAATGAATGAATATGAAATAAATAATTGAAACTAAAATACAAAATGTACGAAAATATATATAATATTACTTTAAATAGTTGGACTCATTTGCAATGTTTGAAAAATTAAAGGACAATTATGTGAAAAATGCAAAGTTAAAAATAAAAATAAAAAGAGTAGGATGTGGCACTAAGGCCACGCGGCTCCTGGAGAGTGATACACCCTCACCTTAATTCCCTTTTAATTAAGGGGTCATCCTTCTCCCGTAAATGAAAGAAAAAGAGAAAAAAAAAAAATAGAAAGAAACGAATAAAAGAAGAGAGGCTTTCTTCCGTTGATAAAATTTCTATAATGAATGTTCTTCCTCTCTCTCAACGCATCTAAAATGATTATTGGTATTTCTCTCTTGCTTGGTTTTTCTCATCTATATATATGTCTTGATTATAACATCTGAAAAGTAAACAAGAAAGCCTTGGTAATATGCAAGTTGAGTTCAAAGAATTGATAGCACCGTGTTAGGATTTGGTTCACTTGCTTTGCTGGCTATGATACGGTTGTGATATTAAGGATGTTATTTAGACTATGGTATTGATCAGTAGCAATCATTTTTTTTGGTATATTGGTGCATAAACTTTGAGTTGCCAGTTTTAATTGCAAGAAAAGATTAAATAAGGATAAAATCTATAAAGTTCCTATGCTTGAGAAATATTTCGTGTCAGAGGGTTATATTACAAAATGAAGAATTAATAAGTAAATAATGTTATTAATTAAAAGTAAATGACAGATACACGTACATTGATTAGTATATATATATATATATATATATATATATATATGTATGTATGTAAATTGTTAGTAATAATAATGATATAAGTCATAATCAAGAAAATATTATTATGCTATAGGCATTAATACTGTGGAAGGAAACTTGATAGGACTGTCCAACACAATCAATGTACAAGGATTGATCGCTATAAATTGCCCTACAATATCAGGTGCGAGGTTATTGGATTAGTCTGAGATTCATAACTAGAAATTAAATCGTAACTCGCTGTGCATTTTGAATATTTGATTGACTGCATTGATTGAACTGTTGCATCATATGCATAGCCCAATACAACTGAAACTAAATTACAAGTAAATCTGTTGACTGTCATGTTGATATTGTTTATCGATTGGTTGATTTTTATTGCAAATGATTGAATAAGACCATAGTGATTGAATTGAATGAATATTGAATACTGAAATCCTTGAACCTGCATATAGTGGAGAAAAAGGATTATTATACGTAAAGTCTAGCTAGCTACTAGACTTTACTCCAGGATCCTTATGCGCATATGGTGAATGGCCCCAACTGAATCCAGTACCGGTTGGATAGGGGATATTGAATAAATGTGAATTGTGATTGTAAGACTAATGAACTGTGGTAACTGTCTTATCATTGATTTTCTTTCCGATAATGACAGTATTGTGATATTGATTTTGTATTGTTTCCGTTAATCAGGTGTCAGGATATTTAGAATGGTATAAGTCATGACACGATAGATACATGTATGATATCTTTCAGTACTACCAGACTAGATATTGTAAAGTTAAGAAACCATACGTTACCAGACTTAATGGTTCTAAAGATTAGATTCCAAATGTTACCTGACTTTATGGTTTAAAAGATTTTGACCCAAAACATTTATGCTGATAAGATTCTTAGAGTTCTGATTTACTTATGAAATATTTGTTATTCAATTGGATACTGTTATTGAGCATTTGCATTCGTCGTTATAGAACTGAACTGGTTGTTTCTCGTGTGGTGATTTCATTCTGAATATGGATTTCCTTCGAATCCAATAATCTGAGTGGCAATCAGCACTAAGAAATAATTATTATTTCTCACTCGTTTTCCCTTGTGGGTTACAGGTTATTATATGAAGATAAAGAGCTCTTCCGAGTAATATTTGACAAGGCCACCTAAAGGTATGGGATTTGGGTTTATTATATCTGACAGAGTGTAGAGAATATATCTCTAGCATCATCCACTATAAAATGTCAAATAATTGTTGTAAATAAATTGGGATGTGGCAAAAATAATGGATGCTATTGGCAATGCATAAAAAGATCCATGTCTTATGTTACGTATATTAAATGGTAAATAGACGTGGTAATAATCGTCGCGCCTCCTGATTGGAGGTGTGACACATGCATTTCACTTTAAGCCACTTGGAAAATCGTTGATCCAAGGTGACTTCTGATTTTACTATTTTGTTAAGCCACCGTTAGATCAACAACTTTCAAAGTGGTTTAATAAATAGTAAAAAAATTCAGAAAAATGTAAAATTTGGTCTCCAAGCACAATTTAATATGTAGAACAACTTGAATGGTTCGGACCAACGTTTTGATCTTTGAAAATTAAAAAAAGAATAGGTAGCACCAAAACTCAAGAACTACCACTTTGATCTTAGCCAACCTCTATGTATATATAAATTTAATTAATTTTTTTTTATATAGTTTAGTCTTCCTCATAAAATGATAAATGAGTCTTTATAGTCTTAGTGGTAAGAGTTTCACATGTTGGTTTCACTTCCCATTTACTACACTTTTCTGCCTTATTCACATAATAGAGAAAATTTTAAGTTTTAAAAGTAGCAGCTAACCAAACTTTTAATTGGGTTAATTAAATAGTGAGCTAAGCCATAATATATAAGGCAAACAAAGAATAGTGAATTAGTGTTATTCTTGCTCCATCCAAATATCAAATAGCTCAAAAGAATAGTGTTATTCTCGCTTCATCCAAATGCAAGCCTTTCTATTCAAATTTTATAGTTTCGTTCTTAATTTTGTTAAGAGAATTTTCCTACCCATGTATGTGTTGGGTTTTGACGGTTCAAACCCATTGATTAAGTATGTTGGGGTTTTGACGATTCAAACCCATTTATTTGCTTAAGGTGCGGAAAGAGTAAAACAAAATTTTACATCTAACTTAAGCTCAGGATTAAACAGGGTATGTCAGGAAACTTTCCAAGGTGGTCCACCTTCAGTATTCATTTGGCATCAAAACCCAATTTAATCCTTTTACAGATCTACTCCATGATTGATTTCTGAAACTTTAATCTACTTACCAATTAAATAGATTAATATAACATATTTATACCTTGTTTCCAAATCACAGTTGGAATGCAGACCGAGCGAGAAGAGCGACATTGGGAATGACTCGTCTCGGAGCATCAGTCGCCTGATGCCTCTATTGGTTATCCACCAGGACTAACCAGAGAGCGGTTTATTTCTTTTGCCAGAAATACTATAAACCGCGGAATTCTGCAAAAACACTATTCACAGGGAAAAGACGAAAATCCGTAAACACGAATTTTTGGTTACTCAGTTTTATCAATGAGCAAAACTGACATATCGCGAAATTTGATAAAACACTATTCATCGATCCCGTAAATATACTTCACAACAACCCGCCAGATTATACGTCAAATACGTATAACTTTCTTTTCCCAACCGAAACACTATTTGGGAGAGAAACCGAGAAAGAGAAAATACTGATTCGATTCTGCATGAAACGATAGGTGTGAATTAGTGAGTTTCTCTTTCCATGTACCCCTCTATTTATAGGCTTTTGAGGAGGTTCGCAAAAGACCAAAATACCCCTCAACATATGCTTATTTACAAGATATGCTATTGAATGGATAAGGATGATAACATGTCATGTGGATAAGATCAATGACGTGTCATCTGGATAGGATCGATGACATGTCATGCGGATAAGGACGAATCTGAAAAAACCCGAATGCTCTTGGGCTGAATACAAATAATATTCGTATAATTATTCTGAACAATTATATATATTTTTTGCGGTGGTTTGTTTCGGTATCGATAACGTGTCATCTGGATAGGATTGATGACATGTCATGCGGATAAGGACGAATCTGAAAAGATCCGAATGCCCTCGGCCCGAATACAAATAATATTCGTATAATTATTCTGAAAAATTATATTTCTTGCAGTTATTTGTTTAGGTAATTTATACAATGTGTCCTGCAGATTTATAAATTAACCGGTTAACTTTTATACAACGTGTCACACACGTTTATAAATTAACTAATATTTTTGCTTGTTATTTTTACATAACATTTATAATTTAATTATAACACGTATAATTAATTATAACCATCTTACTATTGATTATAACCAATTTATAATCAATCATAATAAGATTCTCCGATTAACTCCTATATGGTGTGACCCAATAGGATCTGTGTTATGTTGGTAAATAGAGTTAAAACTGTTTTAACTTCTATAATCATGAGCGATATCTGGCAGTATACATCATGACCATCCAATTACACATATGATGCTGTACTGTACAATATCACGATCTAGTAAACAATTTACTTGTGTCTGTTCTTCTATCTCATAGCTATCAGATTAGTTTCAAGGTAGATGTGTGTCATTCTTGCTAACTGAATCTTTTCTTAATCTTGAGCAGATTATCAAATATAATTACACTTGTAATTATACCGCTAGCAGATAATCTTACTCTATCAAGGGACCCACTGATGCTATAGCTTGTATAAAATACGAGGGACAAATAGTACTTTTGGTAAACTATCACTTCCTCAGCTAAGCTATACATATGGGAATGCTACCGTTATGACTGCTTTTTACAGACAGCAGTGGATAACAATCACACATACATATTTCTCAGTGGGAACGATAAATACCTCATACTGTAGAACGTAACACTGAATGAAAACATAAATGACACGAACACAATTCTATTTAATGTTTCATTCGGGGTCTGTCAAATACCATATTCCTAGAACATGTATCTATATGATTAAAATGACATCTCGTGTCAGGTGGTTTGTAAAACTTAACCATTTTTTAATCCACATACTAACCTTATCGCGATAATTAATGTTCCTGCTAATTACCTTGGTCAGTGACTTTTTAAGAGTATATATCATTTATATTACGGAGTTTCACAATTTCAGTCATGAACTCGAAATGATTCATAAATTCAAAAATACTCAAAGCAACAAAATGATATATAAATAAACATTCAATTAATGAACAAAACTTTATGATAATTTATCGTATTATTGATTTCTAGATTATTACAAACTAACAGTATGTGAAATTGTATTCACTGTATTAACAGAAACTTTGAGTTAATAATGTAGAATAAATCTGAACTGTTCGATATGTATTGACACAAATATTAAAGGAACCCATGCATTTCACTTTAAACCGGATTGATCCGGATCTTGATCGAACGGAAGAGATCTATTAACTCAAAGTTTGAGTTAATAGTTTAATAGAGAGGATCGGATTCCATGCATGTCGACATCCATCCATCTGTTTTCCTTAATTGATTACGACGAGGCGCAACCTTTGATTAACACAACATCTCTCGTTTGACTAAGCCTATCTTACGCAACAATATACCAAGTACAAAGCTACTAAATCCAAGCATCTTTTGTTTTATTATCTTATACCTTTAATTAACACACGGCATCTCTTTTGACTAAGCTTATCTTACGCAACAATATATCAAGTACAAAAGTACTAAATCTAAACCAATCATTTCAAGCATCTACTTACTGTTTTCTTATCATTTCAAGCATCTAAATCCATCAAATCAGCTTTAAATAACGAATCCAAATTGTTGAAATCGGCCTACTTTATGAGTGATATATCTGATACCCGCTAATTATTATTAAACATATTAAAAATAAAACAATTGAAAATGTTTTATTTATAGTATGATCAGTAGAACTTTTACTGACTCAATGTTTGAATCGGTAAAAATTCTACTGATTCAAAATATATATATTTTTTTTAAATCTGTCTAGAATTTTCTATGGCAACTAAGGCAACAAATAGAGCAAAGGAAGAGCAGCAGCTTTGGCTGAGATTTTGCAAGGGAAAGCAATTTGTAGTGAATTTGAGAATAGAACAAACCATGGCAAGGTTGGTTTAAAGGCTGTATAATAAATTAGGATATGTGGTTGTAATCAAATTTATATAATGCATCATTGGTAGTCACTGCTAATTTTTCAAGAAACAAAAAAAAAAAAAAAAAAAAACTAAGGCAAGAAATAAAGGCCCAAAGTTAGTCCGATCTACAAAAAATTTAAAGCAATCATATAAATAAGTATCTTGGGATTGGAAACTTTTTTACTGGTCCAAAATGCGAATTAGAAAAATTTATTACAATCTTTCTATGCGTTAAAAATGGGAATTGAAAATCGGAAGTTACTTCTTTCTATTTTCCTATTTCATTTTATAATTTTTCTATGAATAAAAATTGTCAAATAAACCGGCTGTGTTTTTTTTCCAGCCCCAGCTCAAACGAAAAGACTAAAACACTTTCTCTTTCCTGAACCAAAAAGGTACTTTTATTGAGAGGTGCCAAAACGTCTAGAACAAAAAAAGAAAAATGTTGAATCTTACCGAAAGGTTCCATCCATTATCAATCAACAGGAAAAAAAAAATATATATATATATATATATCATATTTGTACTTGTGCTAGTGGGTTGAATAGTTTACAAACTATGTTTTCAATAACTTCATATATAACCATATAAGACACTTATATGTTTCTTTTCCTTTTTAGTAAAAATTGAATATCAAGTCATTCTAACTATATAATATATTGTAATGTGATTCATTTAGTTTGTAAAATAGTTGTAATGAGTTTATACTTTATTTATGCAACGTAATTATAAATAATTAAATAGTGTTTATATTGATAATTGTGGTACTTTTATAAAATCTTTTGTGAAAAGTAACACACAAGGATTTAATTAAAAAAATGTGTGAATATTTTTCGAAAAAAGCTTCCAAACCCATTTGTTAACAGAAACATAGACAGATCTATAACTGTGTATAAATTATCGGCAGTTTCATGTATTATGCAGTCATAAGTACACGGTTGTAGATCGATCCGTGTCATTAGCATTTTTAACCATGCATGCATTGTTATGTATGTAGTAGTGGGAACATGTTTAGAATATGTTCGGTAACGGGAATTTTACAGTAATGGAATTTTTTTAATATGAGAATAAAAATATCAATTTGTAAATTAACAAGGTCTAATTCATTTTTTAGCAAATATTTGGAAAATTTGTTAGGAGGTTGTTTTTTTGTAGAATATGTAATGCTAAATTCAAATTATATGAAGTGTTTTTGTTGTAAGGACTATTTCAAATTATGCTTGTTGGTCATATCAAATTAAAATGAGCTTAATAAAGTAGAATTAAGTGTTGATAGTTTAATTATGTGTGTTTAATTAATTAATAATCATTTCCTATTTGATTTTTCCATTTAATTAATATCATGTATTTATTAAATGTAGTTTAATTAATTTGACTTTTTTTCGTTTAATTATGCTTCAGTTGTTTTCAAAAAAAAAAAAAAAAAAAAAAGAGAGAAAAAATTCCACCATCATAACTAAAGACCAAGCTTTTGTATTAGACTCCAATATTCATAGTACGTACGTACCAGTTTGTGTTTGCAAGTTGTTCAAAAAAAAAAGAAAAAAAGCGCAAGCTAAGTAAGCTCAGCATTTGGGGAAAATAAACGGAGGTCCAAGAGGAAAACTTTTTTCCTTACAAATTATATAATAGAGAATGAAAATGGTAATAGAAACTTTAAAGTTATTTATTTATCCCTCTAAAATTCATAATATCATATTTACCCTTCTAATTAAATTTCAGATACTCACAAATTTATCCATTTTACTACCATTTCTATTAGAACTCATTGGAAATTTATAAAATGTCAGTCATGCCCTTCTCCTTTTCCTTCTTCTCTTTCATTACAGCTCTCACCTTCATTAGAAATAATGAAATTTATAAATGTAATTAATTCACATACCTCAAACTTTTTTCTGAAAAGTAGTGGTAGTATCACCGATTTCATTGAAATCAAACATACTTGATATGGTACTCAAATTAGATACCAAAATTAAATATGAGAAGGTCTACAACAATAAAGTATCTATAACAAAAATAAAAAACATACCAAAAAACAACAAAGGAATAGTAACTACACAAAACAAATAAAAGACCGCTGAGTAATCAAATCAAAAGCTAAATAGTCAGCATAAGAAAAGACTAATAATCATCCAGTAAGTCTTCATCCGTCAATTCTTCGCCAGATATTTGATATGAGGGACTGCCAACTCCAAGAGCTTGAAGTGGGTCCACTACCTCCCGTGCTATGGATACCAACCGATTTTCCTCCTCCCTTATTTGATCTGAGAAATCCTTAATATCAGATGAAAACGTTAGACTTAATTTAAAGAAAAAAAAAAGAGTTTTCAGATTTGAATTTGCACCAAAATGTTGCTAAAGAAATAATCTTAAATCCAGTACATTAAAATTCCAAAATAATGGAACATTATTCAAGAGGTCCTGACAGGAAGCAAAATATATTGATGCTTTTTTCTTGTTCACCTCAATTAACGACTTATTCAAGCTACGATCGATGATGCTTTGAATGGAGCTTAAAATCATTCCTCAATTTCTGTAATAAAATGGGTGATGTGCTAATATGGATAGCTACCAATCATTATTTATCAGCTGTAGTAACTCTGTGAAGAACACAATTGATTGGTTATGTGCTAATATCGATAGCCGCCTACCATTCTTCACCGTTCATGTTTCTGTTTAATTAGAATGTCAAATTTAATCTAACCTGATCGGTAATATGAATTCAGACTCAGAAATTGTCATCTCAATCCCTCTTCAGTTTAATTTGTTCCACCAGTGGAAAAATAGAAATCAGAATCGGTTATATATGAATATCAGTATCGGAATTCAATCAATCCTGACCGGGGCGATACTGATACCTCAGAAATTTGGATTGGTTGCTTAATAGACCCGATACTATTAGTCATAATCTGGATCGGTTATTTTAAACAACTGATTCTAATAATAGTAATCTGGATTGGTTATTTAAAATAAAAAAAAAATTTAGAATCGGTTATTTTAAACAACTGATCCTAAAATTTTTTTTTTATTAAATGTACCAAACATGAAAAATTATTATCTTTATTTCTTTACGAAATACCAACGGAATCTAACATATTAATATTATATAATGAGGAAATGAAAATAGAAGATAATTTTTTTTATGTCGCAGGAGAAATAGAATCACCGATTTAGTTCTTTTAGGCACTTTTATTTTATGTATTGATGTAAGTTTTCAAATTTCGATACATAAAATCCAAAATTAAAAAAAATCACAGTATTGTTTTGATTCCTTTATATATGTATTGATGCAGATTTTCTTGATGCATTAACAAAAAAATTGAACTATTACTTTAAACTTGATATTTAATATATTTCTAAAGAAAAAAATATGAAGGGCCCCATCAATCAGAGAAAGAATGTTATTCCTCGAACTTGATCATCAAAAGCACTTTGGATAGATTTTCTTTCCTTTTATAAATGTTCTATTTTGCTCTTATCCTTCTTAAATATTATTCCTTGAACTTGATAAAAAGCACCTTGGTTAAGATTTTCCTCCCTTTTTCAAATGTTCTGGTTTGCTCTTATCCTTCTTGAATGCTTGTTTTATATCCATGTGCATGTGCTCTTATTGCAATTACGTATGTTTTAATTATTTACTTCTTCTGACAGATAACTATGTATCATGTTAATAAATTATATACGACAAGAATTCATGACCACATCATAACAAAAATGGGTTAATTTACTTGTACAATTAAACAGCTTAGTATAAGTTTATAATTAACATAAAAAATGGTAAAATAGATTGTCATATAAATATTAAATGTACCAAACATGGTAAATTATTATCTTTATTTCTTTACAAAATACCAACAGAATCTAACATATTAATATTATATAATGGGTTAATTTTTTTTTTAGAATTAGGATTGGTTATTTTTAAACAACCAATTCTAATAGTAGGAATTTGGATCGGTTATTTAAATAACCGATCCTAATTCTAAAAAAAAAAACTTTTAGGATAGGCTATTTTAAACAACCGATCCTAAAACTTTTTTTATTTTTATTAAATGTACCAAAACATGAAAAATTATTATCTTTATTTCTTTACGAAATACCAACCAAATCTAACATATTAATATTATATAATGAGGAAAGGAAAATAGAAGATAATTTTTTTTATGTCGCAGGAGAAACAGAATCATCGATTTAGTTCTTTTAGGCACTTTTATTTTATGTATTGATGTAAGTTTTCAAATTTCGACACATAAAATCCAAAATTAAAAAAAAAATCACAGTATTGTTTTGATTCCTTTATATATGTATTGATGTAGATTTTCTTGATGCATTGACAAAAAAATTGAACTATTACTTTAAACTTGATATTTAATATATTTCTAAAAAAAAATCTGAAGGGCCCCACCAATCATAGAAAGAATATTATTCCTGGAACTTGATCATCAAAAGCACTTTGGATAGATTTTCCTTCCTTTTATAAATGTTCTGTTTTGCTCTTATTCTTCTTGAATATTATTCCTGAAACTTGATAAAAAGCACCCTGGATAAGATTAACCTCCCTTTTTCAAATGTTCTGGTTTGCTCTTATTCTTCTTGAATGCTTGTTTTATATCCATGTGCATGTGCTCTTATTGCAATTACGTATCACTGTTGTATACGTATGTTTTAATTATTTACTTCTTCTGATAGATAACTATGTGCCATGTTAATAGATTATACACAACAAGAATTCATGACCACATCATAACAAAAATGGGTTAATTTACTTGTACAATTAAACAGCTTAGTATAAGTTTTAATTAACATAAAAAATGGTAAAATAGATTGTCAAATAAATATTAGATGTACCAAACATTCAAAATTATTATCTTTATTTCTTTACAAAATACCAACTGAATCTAACATATTAATATTATATAATGGGTTAATTTTTTTTTTCAGAATTAAGATCGGTTATTTTAAACAACCAATCCTAATAGTAGGAATTTGGATCGGTTATTTAAATAATTAATCCTAATTCTAAAAAAAAGGATTGGTTATTTTAAACAACCAATCTTAAATTTTTTTTTTAAATTAGGTTCGGTTATTTTAAACAACCGATCCTAATAGTAGTAATATGAATCGGTTATTCTAAAAAAAAAAAAAACTTTTAGGATCGGTTATTTTAAATAACCGATCCTAAAAGTTTTTTTTTTAGAATTATGATCGGTTATTTTAAATAATCAATCCTAATATGTGTTACATTAGGATTGGTTGTTTGTAAAACTGATCCTGATAGTATCAGTATCAGGATCGATTCTAATAAAAAACCGATTCTAATAGTTCATAAATTAGGATTGGTTGACCATAAAATTCGATCTGAATAGTTTTTAGGATCAGTTTTTTTTTTAAGAAAATCGATCCATATAGATATTAGAATCGGTTGTTTCATATAGCCGATCTAGACAGGCCGATCCTTATTCCAATTTTTCCACTAGTGTTCAGTACCATTAAAATATAACAGAATTCAAAGATGGCTAAGCATGCATGTGGTAAGATTGTAAAAGGCGATGGTAGTGTTGTGCAAAGATATAGGCTAAAATAGAAATTGATCACGTGTTCAAATTATGTACTATTTCTGTCCATTTCAAATTTCTACATAACTAAGAGTTGTAGGGAAAAATAAGGGAAGGAGAAAGAGAAGGGCAGAATTGACATTATATAAATTTAAAGTGAGTTTTAATAGAAAAGATAATAATAAAACAGATAAATGTTTGAGATTTTGCAGTTGAGAAGGGAAAATACGATATTACGAAGTTTAGAGAAAAAAAATACGTAATATTGAAGTTTTTGAGGGGTCCAGGTTCCTTAAA
Organism: Carex pumila; assembly: GCA_033356055.1. Classification (NCBI taxonomy): domain Eukaryota; kingdom Viridiplantae; phylum Streptophyta; class Magnoliopsida; order Poales; family Cyperaceae; genus Carex; species Carex pumila. The sequence goes on from JARJHM010000716.1 coordinate 142,249, forward strand.
TTAATCAAACTTTTGGATTTTGGATTGGAACCGTCCAATTCAAATTTGTCACTCAAGATTGTTTCGGAATTATAATTTGTTGCTTGAAATGTGTGCACTTCACTTTGAATGGATTATCACAAATTCAAATCGAACGATTCATATCTAAAACTCAAAAATTGAGTTACTTCACCCGATCTGAATTTGAACCACCATGGGTAGTATTGTTATCAAATAGGTCCCAAGTGGCTAAGTGTGGTTCTTTTCAAGTCATAAAATAATTTCACTATTTTCTATCCTTTAAAAAAAATATTTATTTCTTTTTTAAAAAAAAAAAAAAAAAGAGTTTACTGAGAGGAGGCTAGACGTTCAGTTAAAAAGAAAGAAGGTTGACCCCTCTTTGGGTCCTGACCTCAGGAAATGGTTACATTAACGGTCAAAAGGAATAAAAAAAATATCATATATATCATATTGCGATAATGCGATGTCATTGGAAAGATTAGTTTACAAACAAACTGTGGTTCTTACTTTAAAACAAAGAAACTGCTAAAGAATTTCAACCATTGATTTATTTACCGGGTAAGTAATGCTGTTCATATTTTTTTTTCTTCTTAGGATGGAATCCATATCAACTAAAGATAACATAATATTTCTTTAAATCCAGACCATTGGATCAGAATCAGCACAAATATTAAAAAGACCTCATACATTCAGTCTCGAATTGAATCGGTCTGAATTCTGATTGGATGGTGCTGATATGATCTAACAAGAATTATTCTATTACCTCAGAGCTATGTTGTATGGATATGGATACGGATGCCGTATTGTGATATGGCGATACGAAATTTTTAACATGATATGAGTATCGCACAATATGATATAAGTATTAATACGGTAATACAACACGTATTAGATACAGATACAGAATCGTATATGAAGTATCGGGTAACATAACCTTTGTGGATAGAATTTAGATCCCCTAAACCTAAAGTAACTCCATTTTTGAGTTTATTAGATCCAACCTGTCCGATTTGAATCTAGGACAATCTGATCGGAAGTAGAGTGCATAGGGCCCCTTGAATTTGATGGTCTGGATCTAAACGCAAAAATTGAGTTACCTTAGGAGATCCAAACTTCAGAGGATATAGGCTCCCAGTAGTGTTGTGCTCTCGGGTAAGGTATGGGTACCTTGGGTAAACCCGGGACTGGTAACGGCTAGGGCGTGTGTGGGTAGGACAGATAGTCGGGTAGAACGGATACGAGTAGGTCAGGTAATTTAAAAAAAAAAGTGTACCCTATCGGTTTCATATCTGTGCCCGTCTCGGGTAACAGGTATACGGGTATTTTTCTTTTTTGGTTTTTTCGGTTTTTAATACGGTTTTCTGTATTTTTTTTTGTTTTTTTTTTGTCTTTCTTTCTATTCTTTTTTTACCTTTTTTTTCTATTTTTTTCCCTTTCTTTTTTCTGTTTTTGTTATGTTATTTTGGTTATGTTTTTTATTTTTTTATTTTTTTTTTACAGTGTCGTCTGATTATTATTACGTGTTTATAATTTGATTTTTACAATATAAATAGTGCGATATCAAATAGAGTGTGTGTGTGTGTGTGTATATATATATATATATATATATATATATATATATGAGGAGGGATCAAATGACACCATTTTTTGGTGACATGGAATGACACCGTCCATTTTTAAAGTCCAAATAGTCGATCCAAACCGTTCAACTTGATGGATATGTTAAAATGTGCTTATAGATCAAATTTTGCATTTTTCTGAATTTTTTTTTTTGGTTTATTTAGAGGGGTTCAAAAATTCAACGGTCTGAATATAGCGATTTTGTTAAATACTTAATAAATAGTAAAAAAATTCAGAAAAATGTAAAATTTGATTTCCAAGTTACTCTTAATATATTCATCATATTGAACGGTTTGGATCGACTATTTGGATTTTGAAATTTCAAAAATGGACATTGTCACACCATGTCACCAAAATAGTGGTGTAATCCGATCCCTCCTCTATATATATATATATATATATATGCTATGGGTAGCTAAGAGGCCTCCGTGCTATGGCTCGGATTTCGAGTTTTCAAAATCTTAACGGTCGATCCGAACAATTCATCTTGTTCTCCATATTAATATGTGCTTGAAGACCAAATTTTACATTTTTATGAATTTTTTTACTATTTATTAAGCCACTTTGAAAACCGCTGATCCAACGGTAGTTTCTGGTTTTACTGTTGGGTTAAGCCACCGTTGGATTAGGGGTTTTCAAAGTGGCTTAATAAATAGTAAAAAAATTCAGAAAAATGTAAAATTTGGTCTCCAAGCACATATTAATATGGAGAACAAGATGAACGGTTCGGATCGACCGTTAGGATTTTGAAAACTCGAAATCCGAGCCGTAGCATGGAGGCCTCTTAGCTACCCATAGCACCGTAGCCACGTCCTATATATATATATATATATATATATATATATATATATATATACTAGTATCATGCCCGTGCGTTGCAACGGAGACATATATATTATAAAATTGAATAGAATATGAAGAGACCTTTTTTTATGACATTTAAAAAATATATTGAAATGAATATAAAAAACTGAAATGAAAAAAAAATTCAAATAATAAATAACAATAAAAGAAACAATAACAAATGGAAAAAAAAATTTGAATCAAATATAACATGAAAAAAATTGTTTAAGTATCATTGCGATTTAATATCAAATTTTCTTTACAAGCAAGAAATAATATGTAAAGAAATAAAATTCGCAAATATATAATTAAATAATTCAAATAAGGATTTTCTCTACATATATATATTATTGATAAAAATTATTTTAACAATGAAAATTTCTATACATGAAAATTTTAAATATTCTTTATTTTCTTTCCATATTGAAAAGATATGATTATTTTTATCAGCACAAGATATACTATTCATCTATTCACAAATGGATAATATATCAATACAACATAAATTGTTAATGACACAATATTATTAAATTTTTTAATTTGATAGATTAATTTACCATTCAGTTGCTGCCTTCTCAACATTTGATCATCTTTCCTTAATTATTTTGCAATATTAATTTCCTTAAGAGGCAATCCCATGCAGGAAACAAATATTTTGTATAATTAATGTCCTAGTAGATCAGTTAATTCTTTATAAAGAGGACATAAATATTCTAGTATGTATTTTAGATGAGAAGCAATTAGTAATTTTTTTTTTTACTTTTTCGTTATTTTAATGGAAATTTCAAGTTTATCAAGCTTTATATCTATATTAATGAAAAATTTAAAGTAATTAGCCATCAATGTTTTTTTTTTAATTTAATGAAAAACTGTGATTTTAAAAAATTCAAAAAAAATAGTAAAATATTTCTAAAAAATATAAAATTTGGTCTCCAAGCACATATTAATATGAAGATCATGTTGAGAAATTTGAATCAATTGTTTAAACTTTAAATATGGAGATATGAACGGAAAGTAAAACACCATCTTTATTTTCCAAAGCATGATAGCCTCTCTCTATCTATATATATATCACGACAAACATGTTTTTTATTTACAAGTTCATTATATATGGCCATTAGGCCCATTACAAACATCAAAATAATGCATTAAGCATATATTAAAATAAATTCAAAAACAAGACAATTGACTTAGATAAAAGGAACAAATTAAGCCATCCGAAAAACATAAGTTTTTTCTTAATCAACTAACAAAATATTTTGTTTAAAATTTCTCTTCATTTAATTTCAAGAAAATTAAAGAAGAAAAAAAACAAAAGTAATCTTTAATTTCTACTATAGCTGATACTTTGAGTTTATAACTACTAAATTTATGGAAGAACATTCTAAAACGAAATACAAATAAGTTTAAAATTTTCTCTTATATGCTAAAAACAAATGCGAACAAGTTTGAATTTTCTTACTATATATATATTGAGTTGTTTCTCTCTCATTTCTTTTTTCCAAAAGATTCTGAAAATTTTGCTAATTAAAGAAGTAGAATAAATTGAAATAAGGACATTGATGAGGGTAAAAGTTGTCTATTAATTAGATTCTTTGAATTGTGCTGTGCTGACCACAATAATTTTAGTGTCAATATTATCACCCTTCACAAAGATACAGTAGCCCTAAACAAATTTTGAAAAGATATGATTGTTTATATTATTATTGTTGAAACTATAAAGGAAGAGGAGAATGAAAGGAAGGAAACAGAGAAATAAGGAAATAATTTAATTGCAGGAATCATATATAGCTATAAAACGAATTAAGGAAACAGATTGCTAGAGATTTATTCCATTTTAATTGTGACAAACTATGTAGCAGTCTATGTGGCGAGTATGTTTTTAACTAAATTTAGACTTCTACATATAAAATAAATGTATTTGAACAAAATAAGATAAATTATGCAATTGGAGGGCTGATATTCAATTAAAAAATTAATCTTTCAATCTCAGCCATTGACGGATCAGGACAACTACGTGCATAATATAAGAATGGAGATATATATATATATATATATATATATATATATATATATATATATATATATGGAACACACTAGCTTGCTATGCATAGCATAGAACCCCTCCATGCAACTGCTTGGATTTTGAGTTTTCAAAATTCTAATGGTCGATCCGAACCGTTCATCTTATTCTCCATATTAATGTGTTTGGAGACCAAATTTTACATTTTTTGGAATTTTTTTACTATTTCTTTAGATTTATTGAAAATCGCTGTTTTTTTATGGTACAGATTTGCGGAAAACTAAATCTAACATCTTTTTTAACCTATTAAAAATAAATCCAAATTTAAAAAAAAATTCTAACATATTCGAAACAAATCTAATTACTTCACATATTCCAAAAAATAAATCTAACATTTTTTTTAACCTATTAAAAATAAATCTGAATTTCAAAAAAAAATCTAACATCTTTTTTAACATATTAAAAATAAATCCGAATTTTAAAAAAAAAAATCTAACATATTCAAAACAAATCTAATTACTTCAGATATTCAAAAAAAATCTAACACCTTTTTTAACCTATTAAAAATAAATCCGAATTTCAAAAATAAATCTAACATATTAAAAACAAATCTAATTACTACACATATTAAAAAAAAAATCTAACATCTTTTTTAACCTAATAAATATAAATCCGAATTAAAAAAATTTAACATATTCAAAACAAATATTACTTCACATCTAACAAATCTAACATAAATTAAATAAATCTAACAAATTTAACATAAAATAAATCCCAATGGGTAAACGGGTAAACGGGTAAAGTTGTTCAGGTAAATGGGTGCGGGTACGGGTACGGGTACAACAGGTGCGGGTAGGTGGTTAGGCGAGTTTCGGGTACGGATAAGATGAGTACGGATTGAGCGGGTTTTTTTTTTTCTAAATCTTGGTGTCCGGTCCGTCTCAAACCCGTCTCTGTATACCTGTTTATCCATCTATATCCGGACACGGGTACGGATACCTCAGATAACGGATAGGGATACCTGTTTATCCATCTGCATATAATGCTATCAAACGTGTTTTTAATTAACTTGCTCTTTGCCTACGGATCTTGTGCTAACAAAATAAATAATCATATTAATTTGTTCTACCAACAGTGTCGACATGCTTGTGAGTTGTGACACCTTAATCTATTTTCCTATTTGGAAAAGTCTATCTCAACGACTTTGAGATTAGAGATGTTGACATGTATGATTTAAACTCAGATGGAAGTATTTTTATGTTCCTATTCGTTGAGAATAAACATTACGGTCATTATTTTTTAATTTTATTTTATAAAATTTGACTTCAACTGTATTATATTATTTCTCTTTGATTTTTCAGAAGCATATCATTAATTAATATTAATTCTGTTGCGGTGACTTCACTGTTGCGGTGACAATTGGACAAAACAATTTTTTTTATTTTTTTTATTTCGAAATACGATTGAATTTAATTAACTTCAGATTGAATCGATCGGATCAAATTTTGAGTTAGATCGGGTGAGGTGTCATATATATTTTACAAACTCAATAAAAAAAATCTATTTCAGATAAGTTAAATATTAATAGTTCTAGTCAGTGTCTGGCGACGTGCTTGTCGACGTTTAATTTGACTTGGCTAATTGCAATTCTGACTTTGTATATATAAAACAAAAAACTTTTTTATATTATAATTTTTATAATATAGAACAAGATTCCTAAATTGTCAGACTAGAGACGCTCCTTTAACATAATCCAAATTCAATTTGGTTGGCTGAGAGCACTGGCATCTTTCATTTAATTAACACATGCAACATTATTGGCCCAATAGCACAATAGAGAAGAAGAAGAACAACAACAAAAGAAAAAGAGAGACAATGGCAAGACTATGTTGGTCAAGTGTAACATTGCCCCTAGTTCTAGTGACACTGTGTCTTCTCCCATTGACGGCTCACTCGAGCGGATGCGAATGCTCCAAAGAGGAATCCGGCAGAGACAAGACGGAGTCGCGCAAACTGCACATAGTAGCCATCTTCGCTATTTTAGCGGCCAGTACAATCGGCTGCTCCATCCCTGCACTTGGCCGGTGGTTTCCTGCTATCAGTCCCGAGAAAGACTACTTCTTCCTAATCAAGGCTTTCGCTGCTGGCGTCATTCTCGCCACCGGCTTTATTCACATCCTCCCTGATGCTATCGAAAAGCTGACGTCACCTTGTCTTCCCGAATCACCGTGGCAGGATTTTCCGTTTGCTGGCTTCGGAGCCATGATTGCTGCCATAGGTACACGTTACATTAGATATTGCATACATATATGATGTGCTCAAATGATAATGGCATAGGAAACTGATTGATTTGAAATATTTATTGTTTGGTATTTAGAATTTCCCCTTTTCCATATAATATTTCTTATTAAATGAAAAAAAAAATCCACTTATAATTAACGTGGGGCCAATCTTATATTCCATTCATTGATTCTGTTGATTATAACTTTAAGCAAATATATTGCAGATATTTTCATATAAAGTGACTTAAATATCTCTGACCGTCAAATTTCTGACTAAATTTTAACAGTCCCATGGAATAAATATGAACCATCTAAATCTTTTTTTAGTGTATTAATTGGAACATGGCCATAAAAAAATGGATTTACAAAAAGAGATACTATATGCTATTGCTGCTAAATCTAAAAGGGACAACTTAAAAATTTAAACTGAGGTTTTATTGCCAAACAAAACTCAGGATAAAATTAATTTTTCTTTTTATTTCTGAAATGCCATTCTTAAAATTTATGATAAATTAAGCAATCAATATTCTTAAAGTCAAGGTGTTACAGTAATATTTCAGGGAAAAAAAAACTTTATCAATATTTATTGGAATTGAAATATGCATGATTTTAGAAAAAGGGACCTGAAATGGATGGCATAATTAAGGTCCCATTAAGAAACAAGAAGTCCATGTTATATGGAAAATTGAGTTCTGTAGTTAATATTGCATTTAATGCTCATTATTATCTAATATTTTGCTAAAAAGACCACAGTAAAACCCGTTTGATCAATATAAATAGTTATAAAATCTAAGCCAGAACATGTATTACGTACTGTTGGCCCACTGAGATTGAAATCACCTTTATATCATGCTGCAACTTTTTCATGAAGTTGAAATTATAAACTTTTTAGTTAAATATATTTGCGCAAATTTATTGATATTCAACAAATTACATATATTACATATATGATTCTTATCTAAAAATGAGAGCAATCAAAGACATTCATCAAAATTATGTAGAAATAAACATTTAATGCAATTTTAATATTGATTGTTTGTTAACTTGTGTGGTGTTAATATCTCTGTTTCCGGAGATCATGGATGTATATATAGAGATAATCCGAAATTTTCATGATTACTAATCTAACAATTAAACGATTGATAGGTACACTAATGATGGACACTATCGCAACTGGATATTTCAGCAGGCTACACTTTAAGAAGGCGGCATCTGCAGTAAACGATTTGGAGGCAACAGTTGAGGCAGAGCAGGGGCATGTAGATCATGTGCATATGCATACTCATGCTTCGCACGGACATGCTCATGGTGCAGCCATGATGGTTGATGCTGAGACCAATGGTGATGGGCAACTCATTCGTAACCGTGTCATATCAAAGGTTAGAAACAAACAAGATGATCATTATCATCAATATTACTACCATGCACCTTGAATATATAATCTACCAAATTTAATTAATTTGAATTATGCAACTAATTAAAGTTTACTTTTTTTGTGATTCCTAAATTAAAATGAAGGTATTGGAAGTGGGAATTATAGTTCATTCAGTGATTATTGGAATGTCTGTGGGTGCATCAGAGACACCATCTACCATAAGGCCCCTTATTGCTGCTTTAACATTTCACCAGTTCTTTGAGGGTCTTGGTCTTGGATCATGCATTGCTCAGGTATATAAACATGCATTGACTAGCTAGCTAGTACTACATGTTATGTTCTAATATATAGTAGATAGTTGATCGTTTTTTACCCCCAAGTTATGCAAAACTAGCTAGTATATATATGATGGCATGCCATGCCATGCCATGCCATGCCATGCCATGCCATGCCATGTATTGTCCCCTAGACGTCCCATAGTTTTTTAGACAATAAAATTAAACAAACATGATATAATTAATTATTGTTAGAGTTTCTATTTTAAATTTTCATGAAATCATTGTACACATATATAAACCTTAATTTATGTTCTACAACTGCAGGCAAAATTTCGATTAAAGTCGGTGGTGATAATGTCGATCTTTTTCTCCCTGACAACTCCAGTGGGAATTGTCATAGGTATTGGCATAGCATCCAGCTACAATGAGAACAGTCACACTGCATTGATTGTTGAAGGGCTTTTGGATTCTGTATCAGCAGGAATTCTGATATACATGTCACTTGTTGATCTTCTTGCCGAGGACTTCATGAATCCGCGCGTGCAAAACCGCGGGATGTTACAGTTACTTATAAACATTTTCTTGCTTCTGGGTGCAGGTTTAATGTCTCTACTCGCCAAATGGGCTTAAAGTTTAACAATGAATCTCACAACATTTTTCCATGGAAAATTGTTTCAGCATTTTCAATTGTTGAATTCCTTCTATTTTTCTAACAAATCAAGTCCCAGGTCTCATCCATGCTGCTTCGCCATCTCTTATATATATATATATATATATATATATATATGGAATCATTTTCTGATTCTATATTTTATAGTTCTTGATGAAAGATTGTATAATTCATACTTGTAAGATAGTATTCTAATATACTTTTCAGAAGAAAAAAAAAATAAAAATAAATAATTCAAATTACATACCTGCTCAATTTTGAGTGACAGATGGTACAAATGACATGTATGAATTTTTTTCAACTAATTAACTAATTATTTCCAATTATAACAAATAATTTCTAATTAATCGTTTGACAATACCCTGTCCGTCCAACAATCGCATACCGTTATTATTATTTAAAACACTGCTCAAGCTTAAGATACAGTGTTCCAAATTGGAAGCAAATAATTCCGAAAGTCTTTAATATTTTCACTTTTTTGAAGGGTTGATTCATAAAAAAGAAATTTAGAAACTTCAAACTTTGAAAAGAGTAAACTTTTGACTTGGCCACGCACTTCTATGCCAACAAAAAAGTGTCGACATTCTTTCAACACCTTGATCTATTTGTTTTTTTCTAATCAATTTAATATATATATATATTTATTGCAAAACCCCTTTGGAAAGTTGGAAGTAGGAAACTCCACGTAGGTCCTACCAGATTTTGACCTAAAGAAAGCAATCATTCGGCTCTCCGGGATTACATACACAAATTATCTCCCGGTTTTTTTATTTTTTATTTTTATTTTTGTTATGAGATGCTATAGAAAATAATTTTTTTATTCCTCCTTTTATGAAAAAGAAAACTACGTGATGCTATTTATTTGAATCGTTTTCAAATAGCACTGTATTATAAAATGGACAATTTATAAATTTAAGATGAGTTTTAATAGAAAAGTTGAGTACATTTGTGATTTTTTAAAATATAGAGAGAGAAATGCGAAATTTTTGTGATTTTTGAGGGGTTCACAAACTTGAAATAATTAAAAAAAAAAAAATTGAAACATCTTGAAAAGTAATGAGGCTACATATATTTGACGTGTTAGTTAGAAAATGACAGAAAGCTATGGAAAGTAATGAGTTCCGTACTGGTGTTTTTAAATCAGCGTTGAAAATCTCAATTATATCTTGGCTCTTGCACGGCAACATTATTCATTATCTCTATCATTTTCTTTCTTGAAAAATACAAGTCCAAAGATGCGGCCCATAGTCATAGTCTATTATTTTGACCAGTCGTCTACTACTACTAAATCTCAAGTAATCATTCCAAGCATCTTTATCTTTTACTTCTTCTTCTTTTTTTTTTTTTAAACCTTTTAAGCAGGTGATATGTAAGTTCAGTTTGTGGGGAGTGGGGACATACATCTCGATCGACATCCATCCATTTGCTCTCCTTGGTTCGGATTCGGGATGAGAAAGGGGGCAGGATTATTCGTGCTTTGAGATACGTGCCAATTCATTTTCGGACCGTCCGATTCAATTCTACTCAGTCAGGTAACCTGAGGGGATACGAATTCGGTTACCACAACAGCAATTTATACCCTCTGCATTAAAGCATCGTTTGAATTTAGATCCTATCAGTTTAAAACATATTAGCATAAACTTTAAAGGTACTTTTATTGAGAGGTGCTAAGACATTCAGTACAAATATATATATAAAAAGTTGAAATCGTATCGTATTCCAAATTGATGCCAGTGGAATGAAATCTTCAGTAGTTTACAAACTGTCTTCTTCAATTGCTTTCAGGATAGCCATCCAATATGGAAACGAATCTGTTGAAATTTTCGTCTGTGAACAGTGTTTCTAAAATCCCTGTTTTTTTTTTAAATTCAGTTGTTAGATTTTTTCAAGATGCATGCACAGAAAATTCAGCTATTTTGAAATGTGTGCAGAAGAAAAATTAAACAATTGGATTCAGAATTTCATAAATTTCAGAAATATCGTTCACAAGCCATGGATTGCAGCAGATTTCAATTCATCCAATATACTACAGAACAATTTACTGGTTAGGGTGCACATGCTATTTAATTTGTTTATTGTCAAGTAGAAGCATCTTCATGTTATTAGTTAGAGTTATATTGATATATAATGTTATGTATCCTCTATTTAAGAAATTTCCTCTATCGGCTATCTGTAATTATAAAAAAAAAAAATCATGATAATTTTGTTGGTGTCGACATTCTTTTGACATCTTAATAAATTCTGTTCTGTTTGAAAATTATCCTAATTCATTTATTGCACGACGAGTCGATGATAATTACAACTCATATGAAAGTATTTTTATATATAAGTCTCCGTTGAAAATAGACATTATTCGTATTAAAAAATAACTTTATTCTTACTCTAATGTTCTTACTATTTAAAGTTTTTCCAGTATAATATTCAAATAATAATTAGCTTAATCATTTTTTTTTGTGTAAGAAATGCAACGTTACTCTTAGTTTTAAATTCGTTAATCAAAATTAATTAGCTAAGAATCCCAATGCTAGCTAGCTGCACTTGCATGTAATGTCAAGAATACTTGTGTTTAATAAATTTACTCTACGCCTACGTGTAACTATATATATGGAAAAAAAAAAAAACAAATTATGATAGTTTGTTCTACCAATAGAATGTCGACATCTTTTGACATGTTTGTTTATAATTTTTTTTATTAAAAAATTATCTTAATTCATTTGTTGCACGACGAGTCGACGACTTTGAAACTAATGATGTTTATAGATATGATATAATAAATTTCAGATAAATGTACTTTTATATTTATAGACATGAAAATAACATGAGAGGTGCCGTTGTAAATGTACTTTTATATTTCAGATAAATGGTGGCATTTTTGTTATAACATGAAAATAACAACAAAACTTTTATTCTTAGAAAATTATGTATTTGATGCAGTTGTAAATTTAATTAAAAATTTTGCTATGTTTTGATATTTTTCAAATTTTTATACTAAAAATTTAATTTATTTATTTTCAAAAATACTACCAGAAAAGTACTTTTAATGAGAGGTGCCAAGATGTTCAGTACAAAAAGAGATAAGGCTGCTTCCCAACCTTAATTAAGGGAAGGACCGAAAGGTTCCAGTAATGGTCAAAACCAAATAAAAAACACATCCAATAACAATGTCAGTGAAATGAAATCATTAATAATTTACAAACTATGTTTCCAATAACTTTTTACTGGTTAGAATATTTACTTTATACTTTATAGTCTTGGGATGCACATGTTTTTTTTTTTTTTTTTCAAGCTGTCAAATACAAGTATTTTCATGTTATGGCTAATATAACATTAATGTCATTTCAGTCTGTGTAACACTAACTCTAAAATTTATCAAATTGAGTTTAAATTGTGAATTCAAACCGTTTAAACCGATATACTTCATTAGTTGTGCGTTTATATGTAAAATTTATAAGTTTTTGAGTTTATTTGGTATCAAATCAAGTGGTCAAATGTGTGAGATTTTAAGTTAATTTATAAGTTAACTCGAAAATATAAAAAAGTTTGTATATAAATGCATCACTCATAAAGTAAATTAGTTCGAACGGTTTGGATTCACCATTTGAACTTAATTTGATAGGTTTTGGAGTTTGTGTTATATAGACTGAAATGACATTGATGTTATATTAGTCATTCTCTTTGATATATCCTGTATCTTATGTCCTACATGTAATTATAAAAAAATTAATCATGATAATTTGTTTTATCATTAGGGTGTCGATATTCTTTATACACCTTAATCAATTTTATTTTGTTTGAAAAATCATTCTAATTCATTTATTACACGACGAGTTCATGACAATTACAATTTGAATGAAAGTATTTTTATATTTGTATCTGTTGAGAATAGACGTTATCCGTATTTATTTTTTATTTGATAAAAAAATAAATTTATGTATTTTTAGAGTCTTTTTGTTAAAGTTTGCAGTAATAATATTCGATAGTAACTAGTTTTGTTATTTTTTCTGTTTAAAAAAATTATCTGAATTTATTTGTTGCATGGCAAGTCGATGACAATGAGACTAGAGATATTTTACGGACAAGATACACATGCAGTTTGAATGAAAATAATTTTATCTTTGTATTTAATGAGAATAGATATTATCCGTATTTTTTTATTATTGATATATTTATTTCTCCAGAGACAACGTTATTCTTAGGTTTTTATTTGTTAATCAAAATTAAGCTGGAAATCCGAATGCTAACAAGCTGCATTTGCGTCTAATGTCATGAATCGTTGTGGTTAATAAATTTACTCCACCCCTCAATGTAACTATAAAAAAATAATCATGATACTAATAGTGTGTCGACATCTTTCAACACCTTAATTTACGTTTTTTTATTGAAAAATTATTTTAATTAATTCATTTGTTGCAGGACGAGATGGAGACTTTAAAACTAGAGATGTTTACAAATATAATACAGTTTGGATAGAAGTATATTTATATATATCCGTTGAAAATAGATATTATCCGTATTTTTTTATTTGATAAAAAAATAGTTTTTTCATACTTTTGTATTCTTATTTATTGACATTACACAAGTAATAATATTATATAATTATTTTTGAAAGATCATCATAATTCCTTTGTCATATGATGAGAGGAAGACTTTAAAACTAAAAATGTTTACTGATATAATACAATTCGAATGGAAGTATTAGCAATTATAACAAAAAATACAAAGAGAAATCAAAAAAAAAAAGAAGATGATCAGAATTTTCAGAATCTGTTGATTCCTCTAGTTCTTATTCCTCTTGATATGGAATCTCTTCAGGATTCCCTTTAGAAAAATATTTCAAAAAACATTGAGTTATTATATCTCCTAGCCCTTCATCTTTGACTTTTGTTTCCAAAAGTCTTTCTATTAAAAAAAAAAAATAATTTCTTCTTTCTTTCTAATCTTAATGTTTTCTATTTGTAATGTAATGGTATTAAAAAAAATAAGAGAAATAAAAAAAAATAGTTATCTACCATTGAGAATACATATTATCTGTAATGTTTTCTATTTGATAAAATATAAGTTTTTCCATACTCTCGTATTTTTATTTATTAAAGTTGCACAAGTAGTAATATTCTCTTATTATTTTAAAAAAAAAGAAACATCTTAATTCATTTCTTATGCTACAAAACAACAACTTTGAAACGAGAGATGTTTACATATATATTAAAGATTGCATGAAAGCATTTTTATATCTATATCCGTTAAAAATATATATTATCTACATTCTTTTTTATTTGATAATAATATTTTTTCCGTACTCTTGTATTCTTATTTATTAAAGTTACACAAATAATAATATTCTATTATTATTTTTGAAAAAATCATCTTAATTCATTTGTTGCACAACGAGACGACGTCTTTGAAATTAGAGATGTTTACTACATATATAATAAAGTTCGAATGGAAGTATTTTTATATCTATGTCCATTCATAATAGATTTTATTCGTATTTTTTATTTCATAATTTTTTTTTCCATACTCTCCATTCTTATTTATTAAAGTTACACAAGTGATAATATTCTATTAATTATTTTTTAAAAATCATCTTAATTCATTTGTTATATGACGAGACGACGACTGTGAAACTAAAGATGTTTACTGATATAATAATGTTTGAATGAAAATATTTGTCATATCTATATCCATTGGGATTGAAGAGGGTTCAAATGTCTCTATTTTTGTATCTACATTATGCTTTCATTTTCTAAACGTTAGTAGCATAATATTTAAAAATTAAATATCAAAATACAAAATTTAGATTTGATCTGTATCGATATCATTTTCTATATGCACATATAAAATATTATGATATTTTGACTTTTTTTTATTGGTATCATGTGTTGATATGATAAATTATGAATGTTGATTTTTTAATTTGTTTATTCATATAAAATAAAAATAAAAATAAAAAGTGAGCTATCGATATCTAGAGTCATTTTTCCGATCATAAAAAGCCAACAAAGTTATGCTTAGAGTAATAAGTTATGACAATATCTAATTCAGGAACAATACTAATGAGGTGTACTGTATAGAAATTAAAAAGTCCGCATATACTCTACATTACTACATATGCGATCTCATATTCAAATTTACATATATGTAACTGTATGATATTATAAGCACTACAGCAAACTACATATACATATGCAATTTATGAGGCTGCATTTAAAAAAAATACTACTAAGATCGCAAACAATCTAATTCATAGAAACAAAAATACGACTTCAGCTTGGGTTCGATGGTCATTGGACCCAAAGTGGTTCTAATGGATTTGCTCACAATCAGACTTGTTCTAGGATTTGTGCACACGAATTTTAAAGCATATACAAAAATACATGTGGATCTTGAAGCAGATTCGATGGTGAGCGAACCCATTAAAATCACTTTGAGTCTAATGACTATCGGACCCAAGCTATTCTCCAAAAATACATATTTGATGTGATTCTTTTATGTCATGTCTATTGTGTCGCAAGACTTATTTTTTATTCGCAGAAAATAACTATGAGTGACCATGACTAATAAGCAATTCTTGAAAAAGACTGTAAATTAAGTGACTAGTCGTGTAGCAATATAGAATACTAGAGAACCATGCAAAATAGGAAGAAAATTTGCTGCGATTCTACAAGATTGCAGGATCCTGCGATTCCATCTCCAACCATGCATTTATTTATTAGAATGTAGGAATCTTAAAAAGAGATAATTTTTGCACACGTATCTCAAAATATATTGAGATTAGAATCGCAGGGATCCTGTGATCTTGTAGGCTTACAGCAGATTTATTTCCCGCAAACTGTGCAGTTCCACGGAGAATTTCCGAGTTGTTTTTTTTTTCATGTAATAAAAAAAAATCATCATCTTTTCTGATTATGTAAAAGGAATTTATTTATTTTCTAAAATAAAAAATAGAGTTTATTGAGAGGTGAGCTGACGTTTAGTAGAAAAAAGGGGGAAAATAAAGTAAAAATGATACCTTAAAGGTCAAATGAAAGAAAGATCATTTCATACTGCGATGTCACTGAAACGGTATACAAATAATTATGGTTCTTAGATTTGAACTTGGAAACTATCTTTTCAATAACTTGTTTTAGGATAGACATCCAATATGCTGCAGAATCTCAGCCGTTGATTTATTTACGGGTAAGAAATATACACTTTTAAGTTCATTTCTTTATTCTTGTTGGGATGCTCATGCAGTCATGATCTTTATTTTTGGGAAATTTCACGTAAACTCCTCAAAAACTTTGAAATTATGTATTATTTTCCTCTAAAGTTCATAATATCATATTTATTCTACTAATCGTGAAAAACTTACAAATTTATCCTTTTATTGTCTTTTGTCTTAAAATTTATTTTAAATTTATAAATAACTCATTTTGTCTTTTATTAAAAAAATCTAACAAGTTTAAGTATAACGTTAGTTTTCTAATTGATGAATTTTCAAAGACAAATAGTTCATTTATCAATTCATATCATCCTTTAATTAAAAAGTTCAACAAATATCTTCAATTTCTTTTAAATGCTCCAACCATCTAGATTTTGGACAATTCTATTGTAGCTAGAGAATTGTCCAGAATCTCAGTAGCTATGTTGTATGGATACAGATATGGGTATCATGTAGGACATGATACAGATACAGCAATACGGTAATTTTAAAAAATCTAGGATACGACACATTTATTATATATGTTATTTTTTATTAATTTATATATTGTATTTAGATAATTATAACTTAAATTAAATTTGTTCAGAAAATAAAGATTTCATGATATAAGTATATTAAATATTATACTTACTAAAATGTAACACATATGATAGTTTGGTGTAGTGGTTAAAGGTTTTGACTCTCAAATCAAATGTCCAAGGTTCGAATCCCACTGCCAGCACAAAAAAGAGTTAATTTCTTCGGTCCACACGCGCGAGCGGGTGTCCACGGGCTCTCGGTCCACAGGCGCGTATCCAGCCGTGTCCCATCTGTATTGGAAGTTTTGAGCCATATCGGCAAGGGTCAACCAGGTATCGAAGACCGTATCAGATAGGTAGGGACATGCCAGCTGACCCAACAAGCCAGTTGGCGTGTCTGATACGTATCGTACACGTGTCGGTGTCGGATACGTATCAGACACAGATATGATGGCTTCCTAGGAGTGTCAGGATAACATAGCTCAGTAGTTATATTGCAGCTACAATTTATTTTTCTTTTAAAGATGTAAACAATTATTATTAGTTACTATAATAATAATAATAATAATAATAATAATAATTATTATTATTATTATTATTATTATTATTTGTAATATATCGTAAAACACTGATTTGAAATTTATAACTGAAAGTAATAGATAAAATACTTGATTATGTTATTAAATAAAATATATATTTACTAAATACGAATTCTCTGAATATGCAATTGGTTTATAAAAAGTGAATGTCGCATGTTGAAATTTTTTTGAAAGACTAATTAGGAACAAATATTGAAGGTTAGAAGTGATATGAGATATATAAATACATGTAAAGGACTAATGTACAATTTTATTTAAGTTGTTGGACTAATTTGTAATGTTTAAAAATAATAATAATAAGCATGATGTGGCACTAAGGCCACGCGGCCTATAGTCAGTGAAACACCCTCACCTTAATATATCCCTTAATTAATGGTCTCTCTCTTTTAAACTTTGTATTTTCATTTATATTTTTCTTTGCTCTTTCCATGAAACAACAGAGGCGAATTATATATCTTCAAATAAACTTTGAAATTGGATTGCTTTACCAATCTTTGTTTCTTCTTGGAAGTGAAACGTTGGCACTAGGTATGTTTTAATAGTGTGTTTTAATTGAAGGCTTGAGGTCCACTATTATTCATGAGTTCTTCAATTAGATCTAAATTTAATAATTATTATGATAATTGAATTGTTGAATTTTGGTTTAGATCTCAAATTTTAATCTGTACCTTTCGGTACCAATCTCAAACTAGGGTATCATTATTCTTTTAACTTGTATCTTTATCCCTTTTTAATGAATTGTTAAGTGGATTAGTGATGTGGATGTATTATGAAAATCAGTGTCTATTGGTAGTAGTTTATTATGGTTACGGATATAAAAGTCGGTCGAAAATGTGAGAATGAAAATTGATTTGAACTATAGGTCTTCAACATTGATTAGTAAATAAGAAAAACAATTAAATTGAGCTTGACTGTTGGATTTGAATTATTTGGACTAAACTTAAGTTTGAGATTTTATACTTTAATGATTGATTGACATTGGATTGTTGGGCATGAAATTAGTTGATTGGACTTGACCTTAATCCGTACTTAAAATAAAAAGGATCAGTAAAATGATTATAAATATTAATCAGAAAATATATTATTTTGATGTAGGCATAATTAACAGATAAGATTGACGATACAAAAGGTTCAGGAAGAAAAAATTGCATGTGACCTTATCTATTGATTTACGATATCAGGTGCGAAGTTATTGGATTAGTCTGAGATTCATAACTAGGAATTAAATCGTAACTCGCTGTGTATTTTGAATATTTAATTAACTGCATTGATTGAACTGTTGCATCATATGCATAGCCCAATACAACTAAAACTGAATTACAGGTAAGTCTATTGACTGTCATGTTGATATGTTTATCGATTGGTTGATTTTTATTGCACATGATTGATTGAGACCACAGTGATTGAATTTAATGAATATTGAATACTGAAATCCTTGAACCTCCATATAGTGGAGAAAAATGATTATTATATGTAAAGTCTAGCTAGCTACTAGACTTTACTCCAGAACTCTTATGCACATATAGTGAATGGCCCCAACTGAATTCAGTACTGATTGGATAGAGGATATTGAATAAATGTGAATTGTGACTATAAGACTAATGAACTGTGGCAACTGTCTTATCATTAATTTTCTTTCCAATAATGACAGTATTGTGATATTTATTTCGTATTGTTTCCGTTAATCAGGTGTCAGGATATTTAGAATGGTATAAACCATGATACGACAGATACATGTATGATATCTTTCAGTGCTACCAGACTAGATATTGTAAAGTTAAGAAACCGTACGTTACCAGACTTAATGATTCTAAAGATTAGGTTCCAAACATTACATGACTTTATGGTTTAAAAGATTTTGACCCAAACCATTTATTCTGATAAGATTCTTAGAGTTCTGATTTATTTATATAATATTTGTTGTTCAATTGGATACTATTATTGAGCATTTGAATTCGTCATTATAGAACTGAACTGATAATTTATCGTGCGGTGATTTCATTCTAAATATGGATGCTATTGGCAATGCATAAAAAGATCCATGCCTTATATTATGTATATTAAATGGTAAATAGACGCGGTAATAATCGTCGCACCTCTGGATCGGAGGTGTGACATTATTATTATTATATAAGTTGTTTGTCTAAATTATTAGTTATTAATAATTACCATTATTTCTATATTGTTCTTAAGAAATTATCACTAATGAAAGATCATGATAAATAGTAGTAGGAACTATCAAATAACAATAATAACAACAACACACCACCATCAAGTACCATTCTACCAGTACAAATAACAACTACGGTGATAGTATAATACTATTAGTATATATTGCAATAAGTATTATTATATGAGTAAAACTAGCGTACACTATGCTCACCAAGAAGACTCGGTGAACATAGCTCCAAAATTTATTGAATTGCTTTCAAACAACAAATTTAAATCGTTGAAGCTGATCTATTTCATAAGTGATGCATGTATATGTAAAAATTAAATTTTTAAATTTATTTAATACAAAGTCAAGCTGTAAAAATAATGAAGGTTTATGAGTTATTTTAATGCATTCATTTTCATCATTATTTGGCCATTTGACTATGTACTAAATGAATTCAAAAATTTGAATATTTTACATGTACACATAATACTTCTGAAGTAGATTGGTTTAAATAGTTTTGATCTGTCATTTGAAGTCAATCTGATAGATTTTGAAATTATGTTTACTAAAATTTCTTAATGAACAATAGTGCACGCAAAGCTAAGGTGTGTCGTGGTTATCAAAAAATATAGACCGGTGACATGTAAGTTGAGGGACATACGTGTCGACATCTGTCCATTTGCTTTACATGGTTACCGCAACAGCAATTTATATCCTCTGCATTAAGATATCTGCATTAAAACATCGTTTGAATTTAGATGCTATCAGTTTAAAACATATTAGCATAAACTTTAAAAGGTACTTTTATTGATAGGTGCTAAGACATTCAGTACAAAAAAAATAAAATAAAAAATAAAATGTTGAAATCGTATCGTATTCCAAATTTATGCCAGTGGAATGAAATCTTCAATAGTTTACAAACTGTTTTTCTTCAATAATTTTTAGGATAGCCATCCAATATAATAAAGAATAAATTACTGGTTAAAAATATCATTTAGTTCATTTCTTATACCTCTTAATTCGTAGGATGCACATGCTCTTTTGTTTACTGTCAAATGGAAGTATCTAATTTATGTTATTAATTATCTATTGATATTGTCACACTCTCAATCCGGAGGTGCGACAATTATTACCGCATCTATTTACCATATCAATCTACGTAATATAAGGTATGAATCTTTTTATGCACTGCCAATAGCATCCATTATTTTTGCCACATCCCAATTTCATTTACAATAATTATCTAATATTTGATAGTGGATGATGCTAGAGATATATTATCCACACCCTGTCAGATATAATAAATCAAAATTTCATACCTTTAGGTGGTCCTGCTATCAATTACCCGGAAGCGCTATTTATCTTCGTATAATAAACCTATAACCCACAAGGGGAAACGAGTGAGAAATAATAAATTATTTCTTAGTGTTGATTGCCATTCAGATTATTGGATTCGAAGGAAATCCATATTTAGAATGAAATCACTGCACGAGAAATTATCAGTTCAGTTCTATAATGACGAATGCAAATGCTCAATAACAGTATCCAATTGAACAACAAATATTTCATAAGTAAATTAGAACTCTAAGAATCTTATCAAAATAAATGGTTTGGGTCAAAATCTCTTAATACTTCAAGTATGGTAACATTTGGGACCTAATCTTTATA